>WNYA01000782.1:0-115228 GCA_019512145.1 Engystomops pustulosus | reverse complement strand
TCAGTGACAGAGGAGGGTAAGAGCCTTTCATGTATCTTGTGGGTTATGGTTCTTTTCAATTTTTTGGAAACTTCCTGCACCAAGTTACCTCTATGTAAAATCCATGTGTCCTATTTCCTTTAGAAGTCTTCTCATTAGTAAAAAGATAACATTTAACCCCCTAAACTAAATATATGTTCATAAACAGCCATTAGAAAGTATTGCCCCTCTACATGCCTGTAAACTTAAGCAATCAGGTCCTAAAGTTGTATGCAAATGACCTGTGAGATGTCCAATGAGTCATTATCATACTCAGCTGTCCAGCTTATTCATGAGTGGGAGGCACAGCCACACCCCCAGTGCTTGACTGACAGCCTGTATAATGATGTAATGGCTCCTCCATGTGCTTCCTGGAGCTGGCGCCCCCTGCAACTTGTGTGTGTATAGGAGAGATACAACAGCTCCAGGCAGCCATGTGTATAGCAGAACATGTCTACTTGTGTAGCTGTACTGTACTGTACGACCTTTTGATCACTTTTTATTGAATTTTTTATATTTTTTAAAATGGTTACGGGGTTAAACGCAGTTTATAGATCGGGCGAAGTTTGATAGATAGGGCATTTTCGGAAGCGACGATACCTAATGTGTTTTACTATTTATTTATATTGTAACGGGATTAGCTCTGGGATCGCCGTCTCCTGAGATAGACGGGCACTTTTTGGCACAACGCAGTCACAGTCCACTCCAGACAAGTTGGGTGCAACTGGCCTCAACCAGTTTTATTAACTTCAAGCAGTAAAAATGGCAAAACAAAAACAATACAGAAATAAAATCCTAGGCCGTCTGTCCACTAACTATACAATACAGTAGTTTCCTCACTGCCAAGAAACTGTAACTACTGTACAGCTTCCCAACCACAGCATACAGCAATTGGCAACTCACATAAGGATTTTCCCAGGAGCAGAGAGCGCCTCCTCTTGTGCAGCTTCTGACTTTTTAAAGCAACATCTCAGAGCTGCTGGTGATTAGCCCCAATCACCTCAAACACCTGGAGTGGCTGAGCAGAGTAGGGACCAAGCCCTACACTCCAAACTGCAGCAGCCAGGTCTTCCACACCAGGTTTTGGCTCCCTAGATAGTGTAGGACAGAAACCTAGGGGAAACATACACACCATTTAACACTTTTCCCCTGGTCCTGTGACAATATGTATATCAATTCTAGGGATGTTGGGAGATTTGAATTTTTAGGGTTTTTTATTGTGCCGATCACACATTGTAATGAAAGGGTTAAAACAAGGCGGCCTCAGGTCTTCGGAAGACCCGAGGCTGTCATGGCGACGGATCGCCGCTCCCCTATGATGTCACGGGGAGCGATGATTGTCGGCAAGGTGGCGATGGGTGCTAGCAATATGCAGCAAAGACTTACCGGCCATGGAGAGGGCTCGGCGCCGTACTATTACTGCGTGCGTCGGTAAGGGGTTAACATCATGTTGATATTTTTGTATTCATAGATGACTGTATGTTGCTAACACGTCGATTTACTGCTGCTGGTAACAGGGAAGAAGGAAACCTCAGATACTGATTTCTTGGTTATATTTTCCAGGCGACGAAGGTACAAGAGGTTCCCATGGACGTCCCCCCTCATCTCCTTGTGGTGAAGGAGAAGATAATCAGTCACATCTTTCCACAGAGGAGGGAAATCATGGAGATAAGAGGAAGTTTTCATGTCCTGAATGTGAGAAGTGTTTTAGTCAAGTATCCCATCTTTTCATTCATCTTCAAAGTCACCAAGAGAAAAAGATTTTTCCGAGTTCAAAATTTGAGCTCCGTTCCTCTCAAATATTGAGTCTTTCTCAAAATATGACAATTCACATAAAAGAGAAGCCATTTCCATGTCTAAAATGTGGGAAACGTTTCAATCGGAAATCGCATCTTGTTAGACATCAGAGAACTCACACAGGGGAGAAGCCATTTTCTTGTTCAGAATGTGGAAAATGTTTTACCCAGAAAACGCATCTTGATAGACATCAGGAAACTCACACAGTGGAAAAGCCATTTTCGTGTAATGAATGTGGAAAACCTTTTGGTAAGAAAGCACAGCTTTTTAGACATCAGAGAACTCACACAGAAAAATCCTTTTTATGTTTAAAATGTGGCAAATGCTTTATCCAGAAATCATATCTTGTTCGACATCAGAGAATTCACACAGGAGAGAAACCATTTTCATGTGCTGAATGTGGAAAATGTTTTACTCAGAAATCAAGTCTTGTTAAACATCAGAGAACTCACACAAGGGAAAAGTCATTTTCATGTTCAGAATGTGGAAAATGTTTTACTCAGAAATCAAATCTTGTTAAACATCAGAGAACTCACACAGGGGAAAAGTCAATTTCATGTTCAGAATGTGGAAAATGTTTTACTCAGAAATCAAGTCTTGTTAAACATCAGAGAACTCACACAGGGGAGAAGCCATTTTCATGTTTAAAATGTGGAAAATGCTTTACCCTCAAATCATATCTTGTTCAGCACCAGAGAATTCACACAGGGGAGAAGAAATTTTCATGTACTAAATGTGGGAAATGTTTTACTCAACAATCAAATCTTGTTATCCATCAGAGAATTCACACACGAGAGAAGCCATTTTCATGTAATGAATGTGGAAAATGTTTTACTCAGAAATCAATTCTTTTTGACCATCAGAGAATTCACACAGTGGAAAAGCCATTTTCATGTAATGAATGTGGAAAACCTTTTGGCAAGAAAAGACAGCTTTTTAGACATCAGAGAACTCACACAGAAAAGAAATCCTTTTTATGTTTAAAATGTGGAAAATGCTTTACCCAGAATTCATATCTTGTTCAACATCAGAGAACTCACACAGGGGAAAAGCCATTTTCATGTGCTGAATGTGGGAAATGTTTTACTCAACAATCAAGTCTTGTTAAACATCAGGGATCTCACACAGGAGAGAAGCCATTTTCATGTTTAAAATGTGGGAAATGCTTTACCCACAAATCATGTCTTGTTCAGCACCAGAGAATTCACACAGGGGAGAAGAAATTTTCATGTTCTGAATGTGGGAAATGTTTTATTCAGAAATCACATCTTGTTATACATCAGAGAACTCACACAGGGGTGAAGCCGTTTCTATGTACTGAATGTGGGAAATGTTTTACTCACAAATCACATCTTATTATCCATCAGAGAACTCACACAGGGGTGAAGCCGTTTTTATGTACTGAATGTGGGAAATGTTTTACTCACAAATCACATCTTATTATCCATCAGAGAAGTCACACAGGGGAAAAGCCATTTTCATGTAATGAATGTGGAAAATGTTTTACTCAGAAATCAGATTTGGTTAGACATCAGAGAATTCATACAGAAGTGAAACCAAGTGAAATAGATACGTGTGGCCAGGTTCTAGCGCTGGTGTACTTCCTTCATGAGTTTGACTTACTGACCCTCTTACATGTTAATATATCGCCTGTCATTGTCAGGACCCCCTCTGTATTTGGGTGGTGGTGTCTAACTATATACCCTGAGGATCTGGACATTTATGGCTCTTGAAGATGAAATTAGGCCTTTGATTATTCATGCTGAGGCACAATGACTGGATTAATGAAGTTTTATATCGTGTAGAGACCGTCCCATTATGTTTACATGAAAAGTTGACAGTTTTTTTAGGTTACCCTCAATATTTCCAACCTAAAAGCAATAAAATCCCTAACTTTAGTGAAATAGTGTATCTATTACAATTGACATATCACTTATAGCCAGTCCCCGGGTTACCTCACTAACAATAGGTTCTGGTTGTTATTAAGTTGAATTTCTATGTAACTGTATATTTCATAATTGTGAGACCAGACGACGAAAAAGGTTCCATGACATTTCAGAAAAATTTTCTAGGGGGTGCGTAAAGGGCTGAAGGGGTTACCGAAGGGATTATCAATAAAGCTTCAATGACAGACTCCTTACAGCTGATTCATTGGCAGTCTGGGACGTATAGAACATCCAGGAGTCACGGTCACAGTGGGCAGAAAGGGGTCGTCTGTAAGTAGGGTGTGCTCTTAAGTAGGGGTTTGCCTGGTTAATATCCTAGTATGTTAAGATTAATGATGGTAACTTGTTTTAATATCACCACCCTTGGGACGGGCAGCCATTTTGTAGCTTACGGCTCATGAGGCCATTTTTTTTTTGTAATCTTACTTGCTTTGTTTTATGGTTATAAACTTTTGAATAATTAATAATCCTTTATTTTATAGCGCACACAGATTACTCTCTCTGCACTTCAGAGAGCTGTCCAATGGGGCTCACATCTAATCACCTACCAGCATATTTTTTATGGAGTGTGGTGGAAACCACCAAACACGGAGAACTCTTTGCAGAGTTGACCTGATGGGACTTAAAGGGTTGTATGGTCCGTTCTAGGTAAAATTGAAAATCCGAGCATCTCTATTAGATGCTTCCTTTTTTCATTTTGCCAAGGTACTCCCAATTTTTTTGGGGTGTTAAAAAGTTTTTTAAACTGCTTTTACCTTTTAATCCTTCTGGCATGCATAAAGACTAAATATGGCCGCCCAAGCCCACAGAAAGACTGCAACTCCAGGATCCTCATCTCCCTACTGACTGTGTGCGTGTGTAACTGCACACACTATTCCCTGATTGGGCTGTTTAAGCATCTGCTGATCTGAAACAGTAGAGCGTGCACACCCCTCTCATGTGGTGGATTGAGTGAAACCCGCGGACCACAGCACTCTCAAGACGCATGCGCGACTGTACAGTAAGTCTCCTTTGTCGTATCCTTGGAGATTAGGGGGTTTCAAACAAATGCTGTCTGTGGGAAATACAACATTTGTTTTTATTACCTCACAATGGACCAGATTGTTTATACCATTAAATTGTGATAGTTGTGAATTTTGTTTAAGGTAATGGTTAAGGCCATGTTTTTGACCATACCACCCCTTAAACCCAGATCCTTTGACACCCTGAGTGAAAGTTGCCCCCCCTTAAATTGTTCAAATGTCACACAATTGGTGTCAAACGTTTGTCTGTTTGTGTCATAACAGCCCCCCCCCCCCCCCCCCCACACACACACATTGTCCAAATACAAAAAACTGGTGCCAATCAATTCTGCTACATTTGTGCTGGTTTATGCTGCTCAAATTGTAAAGGTCAAAAGGTCAGCCAGTCCCCCCCCACATTAACTGAACCAAACAAAACTGGTGTAAAACATTTGTGCAGCAAAAATTTTAGTTTGTGCCCCTATCGTTTTTAATGTATTAAATCTATCCCTAAAATGTACACATCCACTAAAGATAAAAGCAGAAAACCCATCTTAAAATGTGTTATGCAATTTCTCCCGAGTACTGGGAGATGCCCCACGTGTGGATGTCACCTGTTATATGAGGCGAGGCGCAGAAGGGAAAGAGGGGAAGCAGTAGCTAGTTTTGCCCTGTATAATTTATCATAGTATCATAGTATATAAGGCTGGAAGGAGACGCAAGTCCATCAAGTCCAACCTTAAGAATTAAATAAATGTTTTCTCTCCAGAAAGTCATCCAGGCCTCTCTTGAACATGTACATAGAGTCCGCCATAACAACCTCCTGCGGCAGAGAGTTCCATAGTCTCACTGCTCTTACAGTAAAGAACCTTTGTCTATGGTGATGGTAAAATCGCCTCTCCTCTAGGCGTAGAGGATGCCCCCTGTCTATGGTGATGATAGAATCGCCTCTCCTGTAGGCGTAGAGGATGCCCCCTGTCTATGGTGATGGTAAAATCGCCTCTCCTCTAGGCGTAGAGGATGCCCCCTTGTCCTGGTCACAGGCCTAGGTATAAAAAGATCTTTGGAGAGATCCTTGTACTGTCCGTTCAGGTATTTGTACATTGTAATGAGGTCTCCCCTCAGTCGTCTTTTTTCTAAACTGAATAATCCCAAATTTTGTAATCTGTCAGTGTATTCTAGTTCCCCCATTCCCCTAATAATCCTGGTTGCTCTCCTCTGCACCCGTTCCAGCTCTACTATATCCTTTTTATACACTGGTGCCCAAAACTGTACACAATATTCCATGTGTGGTCTGACCAGCGATTTGTATAAGGGCAAAACTATGTCTTTATCATGAGAATCTATTCCTCTCTTGATACATCCCATAATATTATTTGCTTTAGCAGCATACCCCCAAGTCCTTTTCAGCTGCAGTTTTACTAAGTAATTGACCGTTTAGAACATAATTATACTTTTTGTTTCCATGGCCCAAGTGCATAACTTTACATTTATCTACATTAAATCTCATCAACCATTTCTCTGCCCATCCCTCAAGCTTCCACAAATCCCTCTGTAATGCTAAACTATCAACCTCAGTATTTATTACTTTACACAGCTTAGTATCATCTGCAAATATTGAAACTTGACTGTGTAAACCCACTACAAGGTCATTAATAAAAATATTAAAAAGAAGTGGCCCCAATACTAACCCCTGTGGCACTCCACTGGTAACATCAACCCAATCTGAGAATGTGCCATTAATGACCACCCTCTGTTTTCTATCACTAAGCCAATTACTTACCCAAATACACAGATTTTCTCCTATTCCCAGCAGTCTCATTTTATATACCAACCTTTTATGTGGCACGGTTTCAAATGCCTTTGAAAAGTCCAGATATACAACATCCACAGCGTCCCCCAGATCCAGTCTTGAACTTACCTCCTCGTAGAAACCAATCAGATTAGTCTGACAGGACCGATCTCTCATAAACCCATGCTGACGCTGGGTTATAAGGTTGTGCACAGTGAGATACTCCAGGATAGCATCTCTAATAAACCCCTCAAATATTTTCCCCACCACAGAAGTTAGACTCACAGGTCTGTAGTTTCCAGGATCGCTTTTTGATCCTTTTTTGTATATTGGTACCACATTTGCTATGAGCCAGTCCTGTGGAACATAACCAGTCCTCAGTGAATCTTCAAATATTAAAAATAACGGTCTGTCACGGTACATAGGTCATGCAGAATCTGAGGGTGTATGCCATCTGGCCCCGGTGATTTATCTATCTTAGTGGTTGTTTCCTTACAAGACTAGTTAGCCACATTGGCTGTTTCTTGTTCCTCTTATGCTTTTTCCCATAAGGTATGTGTTTCTCACAGGACTTTTTCAGAATATATGAGCCCCATTTTTTTTGGGGGGGGGGGGGGGGTTGTCTTTGAGAACATTATCCCAGTCTATGCTTTTAAGGTTTTCCCTTAGTTGCTGAAAATTTGCCCTCCTGAAGTTTAGAGTGTTGGTTGCCCCTTCACTAACGTTCTTAGTAAAGCGTAATACAAAATCAATGATATTATGATCACTATTCCCCAGGTTCCCCCCAACCTGTAGTTTTGATACCCTATCAGGTCTGTTGGTAAGGATAAGGTCCAGCAGTGCCCCCCCTCTTGTTGGCTCCAGGACTAGTTGCGACAGGTAATTGTCTTTTGTTGTTGACAAGAACCTGCTACCTTTGAAGGACCTGCAGGTTTCTGCCCCCCAGTCAATATCTGGGTAATTGAAGTCCCCCATGATAAGTACTTCACCATGCTTTGAAGCCGCATCCATTTGACTTATCAGCATTTCCTCTGCTGCCTCCAATATATTTGGAGCCTTATAACAAACCCCTAGTAATATTTTATTATTCTTTTTCCCTCCCCTTATCTCCACCCATAGGGACTCCACATTTGCGTTACTGATGTCATCTCGCAAGACAGGCTTGAGGCAAGAATTCACATATAAGCAAACCCCTCCCCCTTTTTTATTTATACAATCCTTTCTAAAAAGACTATAACCATCTATAGTAACAGCCTAGTCATAGCTACTGTCCAGCCATGTCTCGCTGATACCCACTATATCATATTTCCGCTCCAACATCAAGAGTTCCAGTTCCTCCATTTTGTTTGTGAGGCTTCTGGCATTTGTGTACATACACTTTATAAGGTTTTCCCTGTCCGTATTCCTTTTGTCCTTATTCCCCAATCTGATTCCAGCCCCCCTTCCTCCCCCATGGACTATGACTCTTCCCAGCTCTCTATGTACACTGTCTATTTGCCCTGCACAAGTGTAGTTGCCCTCCCCCCAGGTCTCTAGTTTAAACACTCCTCCAACCTTCTAGCCATTTTTCCCCCCAAAACAGCTTCACCCTCCCCATTGAGGTGCAGCCCATCTCTACTGTAGAGCCTGTAGCCGACAGAAAAGTCAGTCCAGTTCTCCATGAACCCAAAACCCTCCTTCCTACACCAACTTTTGAGCCACTTATTTACCTCCCTGATCTCCCGCTGCCTTTCTGGTGTGGCACGTGGTACAGGCAGTATTTCGGAGAAAACTACCTTTGAAGTCCTTACCCTGAGCTTATGGCCTAAATCCCTGAAATCATTTTTAAGGACCTTCCACCTACTTCATACTTTGTCATTAGGCGCCAATGTGGACCAAGACCGCTGGTTCCTCACCAGCCCCTCCCAGTAATCTGTCAGCCCGGTCCGCAACATGCCGAACCCGAGCACCCGGCAAACAACACACTGTTCGGTATGCACGGTCTTTGTGACAGATTGCCCTGTGTGTTCCCGTAATAATCGAATCTCCCAATACCAGCCCCTGTCTGACCTTGCCTGTGCTCCCATTACCCTTCTTACTGGAGCAGACAGTCCCCTGGTTGCTAGAGGTCATCTGCAGCTGTAGGCATTTCAGCAACGAAGGGAGGCAGGCTCTTCACTCCGTGGCTGGCAGTTGGAAGAGTGAAATTCCCGGGCTGACCTGCAGATGTTGGGGGCGCTTCTGAGCTGGCGGTGGCAACCTCTGTAGCTGGCAGGGCGTTCTCACCGGACAGCATTGGCATATGGGGTTAGGCCCCTTAAAAAGAGTCTCTTTTGTAGCTGGGCCTCCTTACGGACAATGGCGGTCCTCTTCAGGGAGGCCGAACTGTACCCCAGCTGGGGCTAAGGGAGATACGGTAACAGTCACTCTGATATGGGCCCTGGGGGCCATGGTACTCACATCAGAGGTAGTACTCTGGAGGTCTGGAATCAGACCACCGATAACTGACAGGGTCCTCTGTAGGGGTGGACCCGGAGTCCCAGCCAGAGAGGATGGCTGCCGGAGATGGTCCACCATTTTGGACCTAGCACAGAGAAGGCTGGCAGCGGAGGAATGCAGTGCAGGTATAGAGGTAGTAAGCAGTTCTCCTTCCTGGATGCAGGACACTTGTGTCGGCATGCGCCACACGCGCATGGGGCGGAACTTAGCGAGTAGCCTGGATTTTCCGCCAGCCCCTTGCTGTGCCACACAGACTTCCAGAGGTTAACGCTTTAGGTGCTGCAGCCGGATGTAGCAGTGCTGACAAAGTTCTTTTGTAGGGACTAACCTCTTGAGTGCTGGAGCAGCGATCGACAGCACGTGGTGGTGAAATAACACAGTTTTTGTTGTAGAGCACAATCACTTGGACCTTAATGTGGATGGCAGCAGGGTTAGGCAGCACAGACTTTGTAATAAAGGACAGTCTATAGTTCCAGTATAAGGCACAGAAGTCGATATCCTGTTAGTGTACTTGCAACATCCCTAGCCTCTTCTTGGGGCAGCCGGGGCCCAGAATACCGGAGTGGCTGGCGATTGCGGCCTAGGGCTCGCTGATGTCACGGTGCTTGATACAGGGACCGGAGGGCTGTCCTACAGGTGGTGTGTGCAAGAAATATGGAGCGAGAGGCTGATGTACTGGTTTTCCCTGGGGCAACCCCTGAGCTGTCTGTAAGTTAAGTCCCTGAGTAATGGATGGGGGAGCCTGTGGTGGAAGACAGCCGTATCCAGGGATCAGATGGAGGCAGCGTTGTTCAAAATAACTAACGGTCCTTTATTGAACAACGGGAGGCAGGCAACGGGCCTAACAGCATATTCGGATTACTGGAGTGGTCGTGGATAATGCACCAGCCTGGTAGTAGATGCTGGGATAATGGAGATGGAGCTGTGTCCAAACTGTGGAAGCTGCAGCTCTGGATTAAAGTCTCCTGACCTGTTTCCTGGTATTGGTTTCTCTCTCTTCACTCAGACCATGTGGTCTGGACTGCTGACAGGCAAAGACGGACTCTCTGCTCTGTGGAAAGGCCTAAGGCCTAAGACCTGGTGGTAAGGGTCCTGAGAAGGAGCATGATGTCTGAGGCCTGTGCTCCCACTACACAGGGGATTTATACTCCCCCAGGTCAGGTGGTAGCACTTCTCCAATCGCACTCCAGTTTACCATAAGCCCCTCTACCCATGTATTGGTAGGGGTGTTGCAAACGTATTGTGTGAATGCGTCCCACATGTTCAGTTTTTCAGATGCAGATTTTGGTGCCTAAACAAGGAATAGAGTAAAAGTAGGAGGAGGAGCAGCGCCTTTAAATTATTTATTATTTTACCCATTATCACCCGCACCGGCTTTTAGCTTTGAAAACTGCATCTAAAAAACTTATCACCCGCACCGGCTTTTAGCTTTGAAAACTGCATCTAAAAAACTAAACGTGTGGACACTGGTCCTACAGATTCTTCCCCCTAACCAGTGCCCACAGTTGTTGTTGTAGAGCACAATCACGTGACCTTAGTGGATGGCAAGCAGGGGAGGCACACAGACTGGTAATAAAGGACACGCAGATTCCAGTATAAGCACAAGTCGATATCCTGTTAGTGTACTTGCAACATCCCTAGCCTCTTCTTGGGGCAGCCGGGGGCCCGATCAGTACGATGGCTGCGATTGGCGCCTAGGGAGACGCGGTAACGGTGCTTGATAACAGGGAGAGGGCTGTCCTACGGTGTGTGCAGAAATGAGCGAGAGGCTGAGTTACTGGTTTTTCTCCGGGGGCAAACCCTGAGCTGTCTGTAAGTTAAGTCCCTGAGTAATGGATGGGGGAGCCTGTTGTGAAGACACCGTATCCAGGGATCAATGGAGCACGCGTTGTTCAAAATAACTAACGTCCTTTATTGAACAACGGAGGCAGAAACGGCCTAACAGCATATTCGGATTCTGGAGTGGTCGTGGATATGCAACAGCCTGGTATAGATATGCTGGGATAATGGATGAGCTGTGTTCCAAACTGTGAAGCTAGCTCTGGATTAAGAGTAACTGACACCTGTTCCTGGTATTGGTTTTCTCTCTCTTCACTAGACCATGTTGGTCTGGACTGCTACAGCAAGACCGGCTCTCTCGTTCTGTGGAAAGCCTAGGCCAAGACCTGTGGTAAGGGTCCTGCAGAAGGAGCATGATGTCTGAGGCCTGTGCTCCCACACACAGGGATTTACTCCCCAGGTCAGGTGGTAGCACTTCTCGCTCCCAATCCAACTCCAGTTTACCAAAAGCTCCCTCTACCCATGTATTGGTAGGGGTGTTTGCAACCGTATTGTGTGAAGTCGTCACCACTGTTCATTTTCAGATGCAGATTTTGGTGCCTAAACAGGATAGAGCTAAGTAGGAGGGATCAGCCCTTTAAATTCATTTATTATTTTTTACCCATTATACCCCCGCACCGCGCTTTAGCTTTGAAACTTGCATAAAACGACACGGGTGGACACTGGTCCTACGATTCTTCCCCCTAACCATGCCCCCGCCTACACAGATCCATGATCTCTGACCATCACATGTCCTTCACCCACCACTTCTCATACTGTAACCACCACCACGCTCTTCCTGTACCGCCCGAGAGGCCCCGCCTATTCTGTGACTTCAATCACTCCAGGGTCAGTTTCCTGTACTGAGAAAGAGGTAAGTGAGTCAGGAGGAACTCCACTCCCAGCATGCTCCGGGCAAAACACATTATTGGAGGGACTACAACTCCCAGCTGCTGCCAGGAGCGCACACACTATATGGGGTACTACAACTCCCACATGCTCCATGAGCACACACCACTATATGGATGGGACTACAACCCCACCGCTCTGGCGTTCACACAACTATGAACTCAACTCCCAGCATTTCCTGGAGCTCACACACTATTGGAGGGTACTACAACTCCTAGCTGCTCTCCAGGAGCACACACACTATATGGAGGAACTACAAACTGCCACCGCATTCCAAGAGCCCCACACTATATTGAGGGACTACACTCACCCACATGCTCCCGAAGCGCACAAACATATGGAGGGACTACAACTCCCAGCACGCTCCAGGACAGCACACACTACTGGAGGGACTACAACTCCCAGCACGCTCCAGGAGCTCACACACTTGTACACATGGGGCATATCTGCTATTGTGAGAAGTCACACATCCAATCAGCGCACTCACTCCTCCCTCAGTCCAGTGACCTTCCCCCTCCAGTGTCTGGAGAATCCCCATCTGTCCACATCACACATGTCATGGACACATTGCTTCATATAGAGTTTGCTCTTATTCTTCTCATGTTTTCCTCATGGTTCTATGAAAAATCCAGGACTCCCAGAGGTTTCTCCTAAGATGATCCTTTCCATCAATGATCCACCAGGGATCCGGGAGATAGGGACAGAGAGCAGATGCGGCCAGGATCCTGGAGCTCACCCCTGTAGATGATCTCCTTGATAACCGAGAGGTGAGAGTCTCCAGCGACACGGCTCTTATCTCAGGAATAACATGGGAAATGACTGGAGAGGTGAAGGTTCTTAGATCTATGTTGTGATCAGTGTCCCCCATACACAGGATTCACAGTAGTGAAGAAGTCGTCTGGTGAGTGTGTGACCCCCCTGTGTGTCAGGAGGATGGACCCAGAGCCCCATCCCCGAGCCTCCACCTCATTCACTGATACATGAGCAAGATCCTAAACTTACCTCCAGGATCACTGACTTGCTGAGCGAGAGAGTGAGTGCTGCCGGTAATGCTGGGACATTGTACAATAACACAAGGGGGGTCTGGTGATGACTGTGTCATTGTGTGGTGTCAGTTCCTATAGGTGTCGGACGTCACTGTCTAGTTCTCGTCCATGGAGGATGGGGGAGTATATAGAAGGACACAAGGACCATACCAGAACATCATGATTGGGACCCCAAGCCCCCTCACATCAACATGTAGAGGAGCCTTCCTGATAAATATAGAGACCGCAGTCAGGTGGATGTCACCCGTCCTCCATCATCTCATCATCACATATAGACATGTACAGTCACTGTGTAATTTTCCTAAGATGCGATCCATTCGAGAAAAAATCCCCGAAGATGTCCCAGTCTTGGAGGATTCCCCAGAAATATTACACCTGAAGATTCCCGAGATATTACACAGGAACCAGAGAGATGTCCCAGGCCTGATGATTCCCAAAATATTAAAGAGAAACCGGAGGAGAACATCCCACTGGATCATCAGGTAGATGGAGCTGAGATTCCTGTAAATCCTCTATAGATTGATGTAATGAAGCTACTGACCTTTACCTTCTCCAGCAGCCGTGGGTGGAGAGTCTATGGGATGATGTTGTAGGTCCAAGCTACAAATTGTTTAATTAAAGATTGTAGTAAGTTGTAGTTTAAGTTGTGGTATGTTGGATCTTTCCAGGAAAGTTGTGGTGGAAGGAGGAGCGGAGAGGAAATCCCCTCATCAGTGACAGAGGAGGGTAAGAGCCTTTCATGTATCTTGTGGGTTATGGTTCTTTTCAATTTTTTTGGAAACTTCCTGCACCAAGTTACCTCTATGTAAAATCCATGTGTCCTATTTCTTTTAGAAGTCTTCTCATTAGTAAAAAGAAAACATTTAACCCCCTAAACTAAATATATGTTCATAAACCGTCATTAGAAAGCCTCGCAACTGTACATTCCTGTAAACTTAAGCAATCAGGTCCTAAAGTTGTATGCAAATGGCCTGAAAAATGTCCAATGAGTCATCATAGTCAATCATATTCAGCTGTCCAGCTTATTCATGAGTGGGAGGCACAGCCACAAACCCAGTGCTTGACTGACAGCCTGTATAATGAAGTGAGGTATAATAGTGTAATGGCTCCTCCATGTGCTTCCTGGTGTGCTGGCGCCCCCTGCAGCCTGTGTGTATGAGATACAGCAGCTCCAGGCAGTCATGTTATAGCAGAACATGTCAGGTACTTGTGTAGCTGATGTCTGTGTATCACATGTGTACAGCAGAACATGTCAGGCACTTGTGTAGCTGATGTCTGTGTCTCACATGTGTATAGCAGAACATGTCAGGTACTTGTGTAGCTGATGTCTGTGCCACTCACACGGGTTTAGCAAAACATGTCAGGTACTTGTGTAGCTGATGTCTGTGTCTCAAGCATGTGTATAGCAGAACATGTCAGGTACTTGTGTAGCTTATGTCTGTGTCTCACACATGTGTATAGCAGAACATGTCAGGTACTTGTGTAGCTGATGTCTGTGTCTCACATGAGCATAGCATAACATGTCAGGTACTTGTGTAGCTGATGTCTGTGTCTCACACATGTGTATAGCAGAACATGTCAGGTACTTGTGTAGCTGATGTCTGTGTCTCACAAATGTGTATAGCAGACATGCCAGGTACTTGTGTAGCTGATGCCCCCCCCCCCCCTGATCTCCGTCGCATGCATGCCAGCGCTGATGCGCCACAATCCGATCGCGTGCGCCAAAATCCTGGGGGAAATCGGAGCAAATCGGAAATAAACACGTTGGGAAACCACGAATCGGGCCCTTAGTAAAAGACCCCCAGTGTCTTCCTCTGGCGCCACAACCGGGACAATTCTCTGTCTGCTCTCCTCTGACGAATCCTTTCAGGCACTAGCCCAGACTCATCCAGAGTCTTTCTCTGCAGGTGGCGCAGACTCTTCTGGTGAAGTAGCGTGTACTGCTTCTGAAGGGAAAGGAATGAACTCTCTGGGCCTATTGGCTCACAGACCTCCACATCTTCCCACTGAGCATCCGTGGAGGGTCCCTCCCACTGGTCAGCGAGTCGGGACAGAGCATTGTCGTTGGTCCTGCCGGCCCGGTACTTGATAGTGAAATTGAAGTTCGCTAATCTGGAGGCCCATGCTGCTCCAGTGCTCCAAGCCAAGCGGTGTTCAGATGCTCCAAGGGGTTGTTGTCTGTGAAGTGACAGTGAAGAAGGAAGCAGCTAGGTAGTCTTTGAACTTTTCAGTCACAGCCCAGACTAACGCCAGAAACTACAACTTGAATGAGCTGTAATTCTGGTCGTTCTGTTTCGGTTCTCGGAGGGAACGGCTGGCGTAGGCTTTGACCCTTTCAGTTCCATTCTGAAGCTGGGATAGTACAGCTCCTAATCCCTGCTTGCTGGCATCGGTGTAGAGTATGAAGGGCAGATTGTAATCTGGGTATCCTAACACCGGAGGCTCAGTCAGCCTTTGCTTCTCATTCTGCTGTCCATTCGATGGCCGCTCGGGATCGTTGGCCCTCTTTCGGCAGTCCCCTTAGGAGTTCTTGCAGGGCTGGGCAAACTTTGGGATAGTAGATGGGGTAGGCCAGTCATGGACAGCTGCAATTTTATCTGGGTCTGGCTTGATTCCATCAGCACTCACCACATGTCCTAGGTACTTTACGCTAGGCTGCAATAGGTGGCACTTGGAAGGCTTGACCTCCAACCCATGCTGGGTCAGGATTTGGAAGATGTTGGAGGTGTTCTTCGTAGGTCTTGGAATAGATGATGATATTGTCCAAGTATAGCAGGACGGTCTTGAAGTTCCGATGACCCAAACATTTCTCCATTAACCACTGAAACGTGTCGAGGGTTTTACATAAGCCAAAAGGCATGTTGTTGAACTCGAACAGGGCCATTGGGGTGGAGAAAGCCGCCTTCTCCCTATCTTCCGGCGCCATAGCCACTTGCCGGTAGCCACTGGTCAGATCCAGGGTGGAGAAGTAGGTGGCCGACCCTGAGGCTGCGAGGGATTTCTCAATTCGGGGCAGCAGATAGGCATCCTTGTGGGTGATATTGTTGATCTTCCTATAGTCAACACAGAAGCGAAGAGTTCCATCCTTCTTTTTCACAAGGACCAGTAGGGCAGCCCATGGGCTGTGACTCTCCTGGATAATATTGGCTGTCTTCATCTCTTGCACCAGCTTCTTCACCTCTTGGTAACGGGCTGGAGGAATGGGCCGGTACCGTTCCTTGATAGGAGGATGAGAGCCAGTAGGGATGGTATGTTGAATCCGGGTAGCCTGCCCAAAATCCAGCGGGTGTTTGCTGAAGGCCTGGTGGTGCTTCATAACAACATCCAGGACGCCTTGTACTTGGTCTCCAGGAGCACTTTGTTTCACCTCCAGCTGTTGGGAGCAGGTCTTCATCAGCTGGTAGGGGCTCTACCATAGCCTGGTAATCTTGACCTTGAACGTCCATGCAGGCTCGGCACCATACTAACCTCTCAGTCCCAGGTTGAAGGCGGACAGGTTATGGATCTTTGATCCGGACTCTGCAGATTTCTCCATTGGGGCCAGCAAACTTCTTCTGTGCCGCTAGGGCTTGCATGGTCTCCTGAATTACCTTCAGAGAATCACTGGGCACTGTTGTCAGGGAGTCGTGCAGAGCCTTCAGCACTTCAGGATAGCAGGACATTGGTACCCAGGACCAGGGAGAAGTTACCGTCCCGCAGCTCCAAGGGTTTGTCGTTTAACTGACGACATCCATTCCCTTCATGCCCCTATTTAAAACAGTAGCTGCATCGCATTCTGGGTTCTTTCTGAATTCAGGTGTTTAGGGATTTTGCCATCCTTGGGCGCGGTTTGACTGGGGAGTCACGGGGAATACTTGACTGTAACGAGTTCTCTGGTGGCTTCCTCCTCTTGGGGGAATACTTGACTGTAACGAGTTCTCTGGTGGCTTCCTCCTCTTGGGGGAAGCGGTTACTTCCAGCTGGGCCAGTCGGTCGAGCATTTTACTCTTGGTGTCTACATCAAATACAGTTCCAAAGCAAGAAATAGTTTTGGCACTGTCAAGTTCTGCCCTTATTCACACAACCTCAGGTTCTCTAATGACGTGTTTTTCACTGTGTTTTTCACTTAAATGATCCTGTGTTCACTGTTTTTATTCTATTCTTCATTGTTCTTCACTGTGTTTTTTTAATTAAATGCTCGATCTCGAGCAGGGGAAATACTCGTCCAAGCAACGAGCCGTTTCGAGTACCTTAATACTCGAACGAGCATCAAGCTCGGACGAGTATACTCGCTCATCTCTACTAATGTACCTTACAGTCAATATAAAAGAATTAGAAGGAATTGTACAGATGACTCGGACTATACTCTCCAGAGCAAGGTCCTTACTGAAAGGTTCAGAACAAAAGGCTATCCCTCCACTCTGATTAAAATGGCCAACAAAAAAGCAGGTGAACTAACACAGAAAGCATGCCTACAACCCAGAGAGAAATCGAAAGAAAGGGGATCATTCGATATAAATTTTATCACAACTTTCTCCTCGGACAGTAAGAAAATAAGGAACATCCTAACAAAACATTGGGACATATTGCTACACGACCCGTATTTAAAGGGGGTTATCCCCAAGAATCCACGCTTAACTTTCAGGAGGGCCCAAATACTCAAAAATATCTTGGCCCCGAGTCGTTTGAGACCTGTGACAGCTAAGAATCCTCCTATTTCCCTGTTTTTTTAAAGTTGTGGGTAGCTTTAAGTGTGGACATGCACGTTGTAAGTGCTGCAAATCAATCAGGCACAGACAAAAGACATTTATGTCGAACATAACAAAAGAGACGCACCCAATAAAAAGCTTTATAAATTGTGGATCAAACTACATCATTTACTTAATAGAATGCAAGTGTAAATTGCAAAACATTGGGTGCACCATTCAGCCTTTAAGAGAAAGGCTCAATACTCATAGACATAATATCCAAAATGGTTTTACCCTTCACAGTGTGTCACGGCACGCAGCTACTCATCATAACTGTAGCATCAAGGAATTTAGCGTACTCCCGATTGAACACATCAGCTCTACTGTCCCACAGAGATTTAACCATCTCAAAAGACGCAAGATGTACTGGATATTCAAGCTTCAGAGCTTGGTACCGTAGGGCTGAATGAAAGCCTAGAAAATATATACTAGAGCATCTTCCAATGCTACTATGAGGGTTTAAATATCTTGCGCTCTGTTCTTTATTGCATACATGGATATATTTTGTATATATATATGTGTTTATGTAATTATTGATGGAATTGAGTACATTTATGCATGCAACAATTCTTATGCATCTCTCGTGTGCAGATTAACTCTATTTTAATTCCTTTCTTGTATTTTGACCATGTTGTTAATGTTCACAATGTATTCATTTTAGACTGTCCCTGAGTAGTTTTATCTTAGATAATATCATCACTTATGAATATTTATATATGTTTTTATATACTTTTTATACATGTTTTATGGATTATTATTATGTATATTCTGTAATTTATGCGTTTTTTATATAGACTGCAATGCAGGGCAATCAATTCTGCACTTACTATTCATGTCCGAGTACTCCTACAAGCTGGGACTGTCAAGTTCTGCCCTTATTCACACAACCTCAGGTTCTCTAATGACTGATAACATTCACAGAGTTGAGCTCAGGAGAGATCAAACCAAGACAATCGCATGGTATAATATCTCAGTCTCTGCGTACTGTTGCCATCAAAGGTAAGGCAGATGTGAGATCCTTTATTTGTGTCACACAGTATTATACAGAAACCTGCAGTGGGGCAGGACAAAGGCTAAATTACTTAGGGATAAAGAAGTAATGTCCATAGTCCATTGGTTGGTAAATTATTACATGGGCATCGGAGACACTTCTCTGAAGTGGATACACAGTCATAAATCCCTCTTGATAGATGTAAATATTGACTAAGAGAGATGCAAACAGCAGCTGTGGGGGGTCTTTAACTCCTTTGGTGGACAGCATTGGACTTTGATCAGCTTCAGCCATAGTCAAACATCTTCTTAATTTCAACACTCAGCAAGTATATGGAAAATAAAAACATTTTCATTAAACATAAAACAATACTTCACAGGACCGCTATTTCAAATCTATCTATTAATTAGATTGACCCGCTTCTGCTAGTAACAAATTGCGTCCCTGTGTTTACTAACATACTCTTAACTGTTCCTAATTGCTCTCTAACCATGTTTTACTAATATCCATTCTATGTATGCGAGCGTTGCCATGGCATGCCGGTCAAACATCCGGCGCTCCAGTGGCAACTGCGCATGCGCAACAACACGCTGTTGTTCCCGGGCTTTCCTGGCGTGCAGACCCAGAAACTAGAGTCCTACAGCTTCTAAGTATGAAAGTCACCTGATACTGTTTATGGCTATTTTTATAGTATATAGGACTGGTATTTTACTGTTAAATATATTGTCCTTTGTTTGAGAAAGGGTGCACCCGAAACGCGTCACGTTTGGGCACATTCCTGTATATGTATTTTAAAAAGGATCAAAATTCTTTTGTTTTTTGCTAAACCAAGGGTATTTGATTTCCTTTGGGAAGTACACTGTCAGCGCCCCACGTTAGTCTGGGTACATTTTTTCCTATATTTAATTGCTTTACCGGACGCCCTTTCTGCATAGGGCGGGTGCAAATAGGACGTATATAGCCGTATGGCAGTTGTGAAGGGGTTAAACAACTTGCAACATCTTCTCCTTTTCATTAAAATCATACAGGCTACTGACTTGCATTTTACCTTCTGAATATGGGGTCGGGCCTATGCTCAAATTGTTTGCCTTTATCACTTATGAGTCATGGAACGCTTATGCTGTTCAATTATTTATACAATGAAAATTGAAATAAAGAAAAAATAAAGAATTAAGAAAAAAATTGGATTGGATTGCATCTCTGAAGTGGATACACAGTCGTAAATCCCTCTTGATAGATGTAAATATTGAGTAAGAGAGATGCAAACAGCAGCTGTGGGGGGTCTTTCACTCCTTTGGTGGACAGCATTGGACTTTGATCAGCTTCAGCCATAGTCAAACATCTTCTTAATTTCAACACTCAGCAAGTATATGAAAAATAAAAACATTTTCATTAAACATAAAACAATACTTCACAGTCCCCCCTAAAATGATTTTATTTTATCTTTCCCTCGCACCTCAGTTAATCCCTTAGGAGTTAGTCAGCAGTGGGGAAGGGGATAGGATTTCTTCACCAGTTTGAGACGGACAGAGCCTTGTGCTCCACCCCCCTTTGTACTTGGACTTATCTGCCGAATAGACTCCTCCTATTCTTTCCCTTTCTAAATATCTGTATAAACCACTTGGGTTTTTAAGTGGGGAGACTAAAAATCCAATGTTCCCACAGGTGAAACCTATTGCACTCATTATCAGAGGAAGAGCCCTTTGGAGTTCAGTGTATTTCTGATATGACCAAAATGTAATGGAAAACAGAATAATGGAAGGACTAATAAGGACACCCTTAAGAGAAACAATCCTAGTCGTTTAAGGGCTGACTACCAATCACCTAGCCGACCAAATATAAGAGTCCCATGGGTGGTCAATACTAGAGTTAATTTGTTTCCCAAAGAAGTTTATTAATCCCCATGAAAACTTTAATAAGGCATAAAAGTAACAAAACTTGACTTAAGTGAATCTGATTAGGTCTTTCTTCTAGCTGTCTTGAAGTGCTTGTTGTCCACAACACCTGGAAGGCCTCATCATCTCCAGAGTCATTTCTCTTCCTCACATGGCTCTTTATCACCAACCGATCTCCAGGTTGAAGCTCATGAAAGAGAAAACTCAAAAACATACTTAAGTACAGTGCATGTGTGAGGTTATCATACAGTCCAAGTCTCCCATACTGCATTTGGAGCAACTGTGAAAAATAATATCCTAATCTAGGAACCAAATGAAATCTTGTAGGGACTCAATCCTGTCTTTTTACTGGCCTATATCTTACAGAAAGGGCTAATGGTAGACCCTCGGTCCATGGTTTCCCCGTCTCCACCATTGCCTTTTAGATCTTTAGTTTCAGAGTCCCATTCAACCTCTTAACCTTCCTGCTACTTTGTGGATGGGGTGGGATGTGACTACCTAATATATCCCTAAATCTAAACTTCTCTTGAGAAGTGGGTACCTTTAAAGCACCTCTGGTCACTCATACCTGTAGACCATTTTTGAACAGAACATAGTCAATACACTTCTCTCTGGGAAAGATACAAAAATCTTGTGCTGTGGTGAAACCTTCACAGACTGGTAGATATAACCATAAGTCACCTGGGTCACAATAGGTTGTAAAGAATCCATTGTCCACAGATCAGACTGGCACCTTCTTCTTGCTGCATCTTCTGACCTTCTTTTGCCGCTTGTCTCTGTAGCAAGTTAGGACTTACCAAGGTAGAGGTTTCCTCAGCTGGCAACACAGTCATGGTGGAGACTAAGGGTACAGACGTCCTGGCAGCTTCTTTGGCTGCTCTATCTGCTTAGTCATTCCCTTGTGTTTCTGTTCACCTTGGTGTGTGCCTTACTTTTAACAATAGCTACTACTGTAAGCTCTAGTAGCCTCTACAAGTATCTTAGGTCTGCATGTTTCACTAGGTGCCTGCTGCTGGTGTGATGAACGTTCTGGCTTTCCACATAGGGCTGTTAACATAAGCTGTTCCAAGCGTACCTTGAATCTGTGCACATGCTATCTGTCTTACCCTAAGCTAAGGGACATACTTCTATCAATACTTTCAGTTCTGTTCCACTAATGTAATATGTAATGGAGGTGCTTCTGTTTCTTATACCTGGTTGCTTGTTGGGTTGTGCAATGACAGCATATAACACGTTAATAACATTTACCTTCACAATAATACCTGGAACCATCCACAAAGAGTACAAGGTCAGGGTACTGAATCTGTGAGAAAATCCCACATAATCATGATTCTCCATAAGAGGAGGAAAGTAAATTAAATTTAACCAAATACCTGGATCTTCTCCCCCCTTGCTCCAAAGGCAGTATGTCAACTAAAAGGACAAAACCTGCTCAGAAATAAAAAGAAAACATATTGTAAACATTAGTACCAGGCTGGTTAAGTGTTTGGCCAGCACTTATGAGCACACAGCTAAAATATTATATGGTACATAAACTGCAATATGCTAAAAATCTGAGAGATAATTATAACAATGAATAAGCTGCCACTATCTGCTCATCATCTCACTAAATGATAAGCCATGAGCCTTTATCATTTTCCTTTACAGTCCTTGGCTTAGAGCCAGTACCTCTCAATGTTGGTGACCTTGGATCACTGGTCTTTTTAGAATTATCTATATGGAGTTCTGCTGATATTCCTGAGCTCTAAACTGTCTCTAGAATAAACCTAGGGAAAAACAGTGGTTATACATAACATAAGAACCTTAATCTTGAATCAGCTCTCTGGGCTAAAAAACACAAAAAGGGACAATATAAGTTTAGATCAGGTTTTAAATCAGGTCAGATGGATAGGTCATAAACATATAAAAACAGAACATCTAGACTACTGTTCTACTCTTTGAGAGTATAACTACTGTAGAAAACTGGACACCTGGTGGCAAGACTTACCACACAGATTATTTCCCTTACTGTGTGAAAACAAATACAAATCTAGATGCAAAAATACAAAAAGTACAGAATTTGAGCCAATAAGTGTGACATTGGCTGCAACTGCTTGCTCTATAATCATGGGACACTACTTCTGCAAACAGAAAATCCTCAATCTTAATGGATACATTTTCTTTTATTGGGGCAAGGAATTTTAACTTCTGCAGATAAATGTGGAATTGTCCTACATTTGTGGGTAAGAGAATTTTAACTGGACTGCAGAATATTCAGGGTCATAATTCCACAAAGATTAATATTAGAAAACAATAAATCACGATCTTTTGGTACTCAACACTTGCTCACAAAGTAAACCAAATTAACTTCTCAAAAATAGTTTCTAATGTCACTGGTTACCAATAACTTGATGAAATGTAATTAGCTTTGTAGAGTTTTTTTTCTAATCTTTCTCTTCACTGCTGCTTGGGGGGTGGGGAGGAGAATCTCATAGTCTGACCTTCTATCTGACAAGACAATATAACACTTTGCTATGGGCTGGAATGCTGCCAACCTTGTCTTATCACTGCAGCCTCATCCCCCTTGTCTCCCCCTATCAGACTACAAGTCTCAGGGGTAATACAAAGTGATACAAGGGAATACCTTTTTACAAATGTTATTTTAAAATCAATTCTTCTACTGCCCACTGTCTTGTATGAATAATCTTTCCAACTACAGGGGGTTTCTTTAATCAACAAACAAACATCACTATTCAGTTCCAGAATTCTCTCTATAACACCTGAACAGCGTTCAGTTCCCCAATATCACTGACATTTCCTACTCTTGAATTTCAACAACATACTGTTCTCAAAATTTATTATCCCCAACCAGCTTCTATGGCTTCCAACAGAGCAAAGCCACAGGTAACCAACCTCAAAACCCTGAGAAACCACACCCTCCACATGACTGTAAAATGGCTGCCGGGCTCGGCCACAGGTATGTTGTTTAAAGATGGCCGCCATTAAAACACTGTGGGGTGTGGCTTTTGCCTTAAACAATAACAAGTCTCTCCTTACTCCATTAATCCACCCTTCTTATGATATGGGATAAAGGGGGTGGAGACTAACAGGGCGCTACTCCACGCCATCTTTCTTCTTTGTTTCAGGGAGGAAAAACACATAAAATCTCTTTTTCTTCAAACTGCTTTCCATAACAACAATTTTGATCTGTCTCTTATCACCCGTCTCTTTCTATCAAGCACTCTGAGCTAAGCGGGCACTCTAAGGGATCCTCCACCCAGATCTCATAATTTACAACCTACTATCTCTTTGTTACTTTCCTTTTTGCTAATTTATTATTCCAGCAGGAATATTTGACTTCTGCTTCTTGCTGGGGAAATATCTTATACATCAGCCTGTATGATGGTATAATAACTAATGAGACAGATGATGGCTGATGACTTCACTACACAACTCCCAACTATTAGCAACCCACAGAAGATCAATACTTATATATGACCAGGTTCAATAACCAGAGCTTTACTTTGGTCAAAACTGTACAGGTGAGAAGCCGACTATATAGCTATCCTGACCGGAGACACAGGAGGCTTAGGTAAGATAACATGTATTTTCTTACCTTTTTATGGGGCTGCAGTCCCCACCTCCTGCGTTATTCAGTCAGACCTAGTCATTTCTTGCGGCTGCACAACCCTGTACTCTGCTCTGGCAGCAAATTATTGCAGTAACTATTTTGGATTGCACACTAAAACCTGTGTGCCACTATGAATGTATTGATCTCTGCTCCAAATTGGATATTAATATATATATATATATATATATATATTAAATAATGTGTACGTAAAGAATCACACAGACATGGCCATGGTCAGTAAGATTCTCTTGCAATAGATCTCCTATAATAAGGTCCCTTATCTCTGCCTCCAGGAGGACTTTTTAAACAAAGACTATAACCCAGACAAGCTTTAACCCTTTCTGTCCTCTTTACAAAGAATTTCATAGCAGCTGCTCAATGTACAATCAGTTTCAGTTTCCGGAATTAATACAGTTTCACGTTCTCCCGCCGTCAAATCACACCTGGTTCCTCCGGTTGTGTAATCACAACCTCATGACGTCTTACCACGACTTATGAGGGCCTTGTGCTTCTCAGCGTGCTGCGTCGACTCTCTATCCCTCTCTAACGTCCCTACCAAAAAGGAACCAGGTCTATGGGCAACACCACCACATGGGTACCAGTACAAAGTACCAGTACCGGCCCCAAACCCCTACTCAAGCTTCAAGGCTTGGGGCAGTCCCAAGCCCCTACTCAAGCTTCAAGGCTTGGGACTCCTAACTATCCCTCCCTACCTAGCCATCCGCCCAAAATCAAAATTCAACCAATTCAACATCAGTGTCTACTATATGAGACCCGAAAACAACTCAATACTCAATATCTTCAATACTCAATACTCAATATCTTCAATACTCAATACTCAATATCTATCTTCACCGCTGCAGCAATAACCATAACCACGACTGGTCGGGAGAAGGCTTAGAGTAACCTGGGTTGGCAGTGACACTATAACAATATATAAATTCTTGGAGCTACACAGCAGAGTCCGAGACCTGTCACTTAGGCGCGGCCCTCGGGTTGGCTCAGAAGCGCAACTAACTCAAACCCCGGACCAACGACACAGGTAAGACAAAGATTCAAAAAATCTATGTACTTACCGTGTTCAGTGGAGTTGATCAGGCTCAGGTCGGTCCAGAGAATGGCCAGAAAGCACCCCTTGATTGCCGGTCCAGGGGCCCTCTCGGCTCCTCGAGTGTAGTCCCGGGTTTCGGCACCAGCTGTCAAGTTCTGCCCTTATTCACACAACCTCAGGTTCTCTAATGACGAATTTTAACTTCTGCAGATAAATGTGGAATTGTCCTACATTTGTGGATAAGAGAATTTTAACTGGACTGCAGAATATTCAGGGACATAATTCCACAAAGATTAATATTAGAAAACAATAAACCACAGTCTTTTAGTACTCAACACTTGCTCACAAAGAAAACCAAATTAACTTCTCACAAATAGTTTCTAATGTCACTGGTTACCAATAACTTGATGAAATGTAATTAGCTTTGTTGAGTTTTTTTCTCTAATCTTTCTCTTCACTGCTGCTTGGAGGGTGGGGAGGATAATCTCATAGTCTCCCCCTTTGATCTTCTATCTGACAAGACAATATAACACTTTGCTATGGGCTGGAATGCTGCCAACCTTGTCTTATCACTGCAGCCTCATCCCCCCCTGTCTCCCCCTGTCGGACTACAAGTCTCAGGGGTAATACAAAGTAATACAAGGGAATACCTTTTTACAAATGTTACTTTAAAATCAATTCTTCTACTGCCCACTGTCTTGTCTGAATAATCTTTCCAACCACAGGGGGTTTCTTTAATCAACAAACAAACATCACTATTCAGTTCCAGAATTCTCTCTATAACACCTGAACAGCGTTCAGTTCCCCAATATCACTGTCATTTCCCACTCTTGAATTTCAACAACATACTATTCTCAAAATGTATTATCCCCAACCAGCTTCTATGGCTTCCAACAGAGCAAAGCCACAGGTAACCAACCTAAAAGTCTTGAGAAACCACACCCTCCACGTGACTGTAAAATGGCTGCCGGGCTCGGCCACAGGTATGCTGTTTAAAGATGGCCGCCATTAAAACACTGTGGGGAGTGGCTTTTGCCTTAAACAATAACAAGTCTCTCCTTACTCCATTAATCCACCCTTCTTATGATACAGATCTCATAAATTACAATCTACTATCTCTTTGTTACTTCCTTTTTGCTAATTTATTATTCCAGCAGGAATATTTGACTTCTGCTTCTTGCTGGGGAAATATCTTATACATCAGCCTGTATGGTGGTATAATAACTAATGAGACAAATGATGGCTGATGACTTCACTACATAACTCCCAACTATTAGCAACCCACAGAAGATCAATACTTATATATGACCAGGTTCAATAACCAGAGCTTTACTTTGGTCAAAACTGTACAGGTGAGAAGCCAACTAAATAGCTATCCTGACCGGAGACACAGGAGGTTTTATAGGCAAGATAACATGTATTTTCTTACCTTTTTATGGGGCTGCAGTCCCCACCTCCTGCGTTATTCAGTCAGACCTAGTGACTAAGAGAGATGCAAACAGCAGCTGTGGGGGGTCTTTCACTCCTTCGGTGGAGAGCAGTGGACTTTGATCAGCTTCAGCCATAGTCAAACATCTTCTGAATTTCAACACTCAGCAAGTATATGAAAAATAAAAACATTTTCATTAAACATAAAACAATACTTCACAGTCCCCCCTAAAATGATTTTATTTTATCTCTCCCTCACACCTCAGTTAATCCCTTAGGAGTTAGTCAGCAGTGGGGAAGGGGATAGGATTTCTTCACCAGTTTGAGACGGACAGAGCCTTGTGCTCCACCCCCCTTTGTACTTGGACTTATCTGCTGAATAGACTCCTCCTGTTCTTTCCCTTTCTAAATATCCTTATAAACCACTTGGGTTTTTAAGTGTGGAGACTAAAACTCCAATGTTCCCACAGGTGAAACCTATTGCACTCGTTATCAGAGGGAAGGGGCCCTTTGGAGTTCAGTGTATTTCTGATATGACCAAAATGTAATGGAAAACAGAATAATGGAAGGACTAATAAGGACACCCTTAAGAGAAACAATCCTAGTCGTTTAAGGGCTGACTACCAATCACCTAGCCGACCAAATATAAGAGTCCCATGGGTGGTCAATGCTACAGTTAATTTGTTTCCCAAAGAAGTTTATTAATCCCCATCAAAACTTTAAAAAGGCATAAAGGAAAAAAACTTGACTTGAGTGAATCTAATTAGGTCTTTCTTCTAGCTGTCTTGAAGTGCTTGTTGTCCATCCACAACACCTGGAAGGCATCATCATCATTTCTCTTCCTCACATGGCTTTTTATCACCAACCGATCTCCAGGTTGAAGCTCATGAAAGAGAAAACTCAAAAACATACTTTAATACAGTGCGTGTGTGAGGTTATCATATAGTCTGTAAGTCTCCTATACTGCATTTGGAGCAACTGTGAAAAATAATATCCTAATCTAGGAACCAAACCAAATGAAATCTTGTAGGGACTCAATCCTGTCTTTTTACTGGCCTATATCTTACTGAAAGGGCTAATGGCTAATGGTAGACCCTCGGTCCATGGTTTCCCCGTCTCCACCATTGCCTTTTATATCTTTAGTTTCAGAGTCCCATTCAACCTCTTAACCTTCCTGCTACTTTGTGGATGGGGTGGGATGTGACTACCTAATATATCCCTAAATCTAAACTTCTCTTGAGAAGTGGGTACCTTTAAAGCACCTCTTGTCACTCATAACTGTAGACCATTTTTGAACAGAACATAGTCAATACACTTCTCTCTGGGAAAGATACAAAAATCTTGTGCTGTGGTGAAACCTTCACAGACTGGTAGATATAACCATAAGTCACCTGGGTCACAATAGGTTGTAAAGAATCCATTGTCCACAGATCAGACTGGCACCTCCTTCTTGCTGCATCTTCTGTTCTTCTTTTGCCGCTTGTCTCTGCAGGACCTGTAGCATGTTAGGACTTACCAAGGTAGAGGTTTCCTCAGCTGGCAACACAGTCATGGTGGAGACTAAGGGTACAGACGTCCTGGCAGCTTCTTTGGCTGCTCTATCTGCTTGGTCACTCCCTTGTGTTTCTGTTCACCTTGGCGTGTGCCTTACTTTTAACAATAGCTACTGTACGCTCTAGTAGCCTCTCCAAGTATCTTAGGTCTGCATGTTTCACTAGGTGCCTGCTGCTGGTGTGATGAACGCTCTGGCTTTCCACATAGGGCTGTTAACATAAGCTCAAACTGCTTTCCACAACTACTACAGACTACAAGGGAATACCTTTTTACAAATGTTATTTTAAAATCAATTCTTCTACTGCCCACTGCCTTGTCTGAATAATCTACCAACCACAGGGGGTTTCTTTAATCAACAAACAAACATCACTATTCAGTTCCAGAATTCTCTCTATAACACCTGAACAGCGTTCAGTTCCCCAATATCACTGACATTTCCTACTCTTGAATTTCAACAACATACTGTTCTTAAAATTTATTATCCCCAACCAGCTTCTATGGCTTCCAACAGAGCAAAGCCACAGGTAACCAACCTCAAAACCTTGAGAAACCACACCCTCCACGTGACTGTAAAATGGCTGCCGGGCTCGGCCACAGGTATGCTGTTTTAAGATGGCCGCCACCAAAGCACTGTGGGGAGTGGCTTTTGCCTTAAACAATAACAAGTCTCTCCTTACTCCATTAATCCACCCTTCTTATGATACGGGATAAAGGGGGTGGAGTCTCGCAGGGTGCTGCTCTGCCATCTTTATTCTTTGTTTCAGGTAGGAAAAACACATAAAATCTCTTTTTCTTCAAACTGCTTTCCACAACAACAACTGAACTGTCTCTTATCACCCGTCTCTTTCTATCAAGCACTCTGAGCTAAGCGGGCACACTGAAGGATTCTCCACACAGATCTCATAACTTACAACCTACTATCTCTTTGTTACTTCCTTTTTGCTAATTTATTATTCCAGCAGGAATATTTGACTTCTGCTTCTTGCTGGGGAAATATCTTATACATCAGCCTGTATGATGGTGTAATTACTAATGAGACAGATGATGGCTGATGACTTCACTACACAACTCCCAACTATTAGCAACCCACAGAAGATCAATACTTGTATATGACCAGGTTCAATAACCAGAGCTTTACTTTGGTCAAAACTGTACAGGTGAGAAGCCGACTATATAGCTATCCTGACCGGAGACACAGGAGGCTTTTAGGCAAGATAACATGTATTTTCTTACCTTTTTATGGGGCTGCAGTCCCCACCTCCTGCGTTATTCAGTCAGACTTAGTCCATTCTTGCGGCTGCACAACCCTGGACTCTGCTCTGGCAGCAAATTATTGCAGTAACTATTTTGGATTGCACACTAAAACCTGTGTGCCAATATGAATGTATTGATCTCTGCTCCAAATTGGATATTAACATATATATATAAATATATATATTAAATAATGTGTACGTAAAGAATCACACAGACATGGCCATGGTCAGTAAGATTCTCTTGCAATAGATCTCCTATAATTAGCTCCCTTATCTCTGCCTCCAGGAGGACTTTTTAAACAAAGACTTTAACCCAGACAAGCTTTAACCCTTTCTGTCCTCTTTACAAAGAATTTCATAGCAGCTGCTCAATGTACAATCAGTTTCAGTTTCCGGAATTAATACAGTTTCACGTTCTCCCGCCGTCAAATCACCCATGGTTCCTCCGGTTGTGTAATCACAACCTCATGACGTCTTACCACGACTTATGAGGGCCTTGTGCTTTTCAGCGTGCTGCGTCGACTCTATCCCTCTCTAACGTCCCTACCAAAAAGGAACCAGGTCTATGGGCAACACCACATGGGTACCAGTACAAAGTACCAGTACCGGCCCCAAACCCCTACTCAAGCTTCAAGGCTTGGGGCAGTCCCAAGCCCCTACTCAAGTTTCAAGGCTTGGGACTCCTAACTATCCCTCCCTACCTAGCCATCCGCCCAAAATCAAAATTCAACCGTCAGTGTCTACTATATGAGACCCGCACACAACTCAATACTCAATATCTTCACCGCTGCAGCAATAACCATAACCACGACTGGTCGGGAGAAGGCTTAGAGTAACCTGGGTTGGCAGGGAATACTTGACTGTAACGAGTTCTCTGGTGGCTTCCTCCTCTTGGGTGGGGGGCAGCGGTTACTTCCAGCTGGGCCAGTCGGTCGAGCATTTTACTCTTGGTGGTCTACATCAATAACAGTTCCAAAGCAGAAAGTAGTTTGGCACTGTCAAGTTCTGCCTTAGTCACATCAACCTCAGGTCTCTAATGACTGATAACATCACAGAGTTGAGCTCAGGAGAGATCACACAAGACAATCGCATGGTTATAATATCTCAGTCTCTGCGTACTGTTGCCATCAAAGGGAAGGCAGATGGTGAGATGCTTTATTGTGTCACACAGTATTATACAGAACCTGCGTGGGGCAGGACAAAGGCCTAATTACTTAGGGATAAAAGAGTAAGTCCATAGTCCATTGGTGGTAAATTATTACAGGGCATCGGAGACACTTCCTTGAAGTGGATAACCAGTCGTAAATCCCTTTGATTAGATGTAAACATTGACTAAGAGAGGATGCAAACAGCAGCGTGGGGGGGTCTTCACTCTTCGGTGGAGAGCAGTGGACTTTGATCAGCTTCAGCCATAGTCAAACATCTTTGAATTTCAACAACTCAGCAAGTATATGAAAAATAAAAACATTTTCATTAAACATAAAACATATTTCACAGTCCCCCTAAAACATGATTTTATTTATTCTCCCTACACCTAGTTAATCCCTTAGGAGTTGTCAGCAGTGGGGAAGGGATAGGATTTCTTCAACCAGTTTGAGCGGACGAGCCTGTGCTCCACCCCCCTTTGTACTTGGACTATCTGTCTGAATAGACTCCTCCTGTTCTTCCTTTCTAAAGTCCTTATAAAACCACTGGGTTTTAAGTGTGGAGACTTCAAAACTCCAATGTTCCCACATGGGAACATGTGAAACCTATTGCACTCGTTATCAGAGGGAAGGGGGCCCTTTGGAGTTCAGTGTATTTCTGATATGACCAAATGTAATGGAAAAAGAATAATGGAAGGACTAATAAGGACACCCTTAGAGAAACAATCCTAGTGTTAAGGGCTGACTACCAATCACCTAGCCGCCCAAATATAGAGTACCACTGGGTGGGGTCAATGCCTACAGTTAATTGTTTCCCAAAGAGTTTATTATCCCATCAAAACTTTAAAAAGAAAGCAATAAAGGAAAAAAACTTGACTCTTGAGGTGAATCTAATTAGTCTTTCTTCTAGCTGTCTGAAGGACTAAGAGAGATGCAAACAGCAGCTGTGGGGGGTCTTTCACTCCTTTGGTGGACAGCAGTGGACTTTGATCAGCTTCAGCCATAGTCAAACATCTTCTGAATTTCAACACTCAGCAAGTATATGAAAAATAAAAACATTTTCATTAAACATAAAACAATACTTCACAGCACCAACCACTAAACTTCAACAGATCCCTACGTATAGCCGTGAATGGGTAAAGGCACGATAAACATAGACTTGCCTGGAGTTCTGAATGGTGTTGCTCAGCCGAAGCAAAAGGTACAAATATGGAATCTACTCCAAAGAAGAGAGAGGCGGCACTCACCGATATGAAGAACTTTCTTTATTTGGACAAGGTAAGAGCGGGGCCAGGCGACGGGCCGTTTCGCACTAAGTCGCTCTTTCTCAAGCCGATGAGCCGTTACTCATGGTGTCTGCCAGGGGGCGGGCTTGATGAGTCACCTTGACTTCCCGCCAGTGAGGGTTTTGGCGGGCTAGGGTTCCTTGCTGAGCCACAATTTCCTGAGGTAAACACTTCAGGCGCTGCTGCACCAGATGTAGCAGAGCTAACAGAGACCATTGTAGGGATGAACCTCCTGAGTGCTGGAAGCGGAGCTCGACAGCACGTGGCAGCAATTTAACACAGTCAATGTTGGAATAGTACAAATCACTTGGGCCTAAACCTGGATGGCAGCAGGGTTAGGCAGCACAGTATTTTCAATAAAGGACAGTCTATAGTGCCAGCATAAGGCACAGAAGTAGATATCCTGTTCATGACGCCAGTGGCAACATCCCCCACCTAGCCTTTTTCTGGAGGCATGCGGGGCTCAGAATACTGACGGTCGTGGCCTAGACACGCTAGTGTCACGGTGCTTGGTATGTCCCACAGCCTTGCAGGTCTTCAGTGGGTGGTGTTTGCAAGAAATTAGATGAGGGAGAGGCGCTTGTGTAGCTGACGTCTGTACCTCTCAGATGTCTATAGCAGAACATGTCAGGTACTTGTGTAGCTGATGTCTGTATCTCACATGTGTATTGGAGAACATGTCAGGTACTTGTGTAGCTTATGTCAGGTACTTGTGTAGCTGATGTCTGTGTATCACACATGTGTATAGCAGAACATGTCAGGTACTTGTGTAGCTTATGTCAGGTACTTGTGTTGTTGATGTCTGTGTATCACACATGTGTATAGCAGAATATGTCAGGTACTTGTATAGCTGATGTCTGTCTCACATGTGTATAGCAGAACATGTCAGGTACTTGTGTAGCTGATGTCTGTGTCTCTCACGTGTGTAGTAGAACATGTCAGGTACTTGTGTAGCTGATTTCTTTATCTCACACATGTGTAAAGCAGAACATGTCAGGTACTTGTGTAGCTGATGTCTGTGTCTCACACGTGTGCATAGCAGAACATGTTAGGTACTTGTGTAGCTGATGTCTGTGCCTGTAAAGGTTTTATAATGTTTTCATGCATTTGCAAAATTTAAAACCTCCTGTATCTTCTGGCACTAATAACTTGTTCATACTTCGGTGTAGTTTTTTGCGAGTTTTGATGACATTTTCAATTCTGGCATTTTTAGGACTTTACAGCCCTTGGATCACTTTTATCAATTTTTTTTTAATCCATTTTCGAATTTTTGGTGCTATTTTCCGTCACGGGGTTAAATGGAGTGAAAACCTTTATTATATTTTGATCGTGCATTTTCAGATGCGGCGATACCTAATGTGTTTATGATTTTTAATGTTGATTTATATTTATATCAGTTTTAGGGAAAGTGGGTGATTTGAATTTTTTGGTTTTTTTATTATAATCTTTTTAAAACTTTTTTTAATTTTAATTTTTACTATTTTTCTTTCTCCCTAGGGTACTTTAACCCTAGGTTGTCTGATCGATCTTATCATATACTGCCATACTACAGTATGGCAGTATAGTGGGATTTTCCTCCTCATTTATTACATGCTGATCACACATTGTAATGAAAGGGTTAAAACACGACAGTCTCAGGTCTTCGGAAGACCCGAGGCTGTCATGGTGATAACGATAACTTCACGGGGAGTGACGATTGTCGGCAAGATGGCAGCGCTTGGGCAGCGATCGACGACATAACACCCGCGATGGGTGCTAGCAATATGCAGTAAAGACTTACCGGCTGAACGATAATGTTTTTATCATGAATAATGGTTAAAGTTTATGTCTTTACATATAAAACAACGTGATGTAATAAGCTCAAAATTTATGAGGGTTGTTTGTGTTCTGTTAAATGTATTATGTCAACAGTGTCAATACACATTTTTTCTAAATTCCTGGTGCTCCTGGATTTTAGTTTTTTTTTTTTTTTGTTGAAGCAGCCCCCCCCCCCCCCCCCTATCTCAAGCATTCTTTGTTTTTTTTCATAATATTTCGTACCACTTTATGGTACCAAAGGGGCATTTTAGAGATAAGTAATGCAGTACTAAAAGGGGACACTTCAGTGAATTGGCATAAATATTTCATTTATTGGGGACAGTGACTTGGCAATCTCTGTGTAGCGCTGCGTAGTCTGTGTGCGCTATATAATTAAAGGAATTAGGGGCACAGGGGCACATTTACTTACCCGGTCCTGTCGCGATCCAGCGGCGTGTTCACAGTGGAGGATTTGGGTCTTCCAGCGACTCACTAAGGTAGTGCGCCCGATGTCCACCAGGTGTCGCTGCTGCACTGAATTCCATTGGAGTTCACTGAAGTTCACCAAGCTATGCTGGGTGCAGGTAAGTGCGTGTCAAGCGACACTTTTTTTTTTTTTAAATACGGCAGTTTTTCCGATTTCCATCGGGTTTTCTTACGGCCACACGTGCACGCCGGCGCCGATGCGCCACAATCCGATCGCATGCGCCAAAACCCAGGGCGTTTCAGGGAAAATCGGTGCAAATCGGAAATATTTGGGTAACGTGATGGGAAAATGATTGGGGCCCTTAGTAAATGACCCCCATTGTCTCAGATACATTCTGTTATGTAGGTGTTTGCAAATTTGTCTCACTGGCAACTTCATTTAAAAATTTTCAAACAAACTCCTTTATACCAATGAAGCATCTAATGAAGAACATAGGGTATTAAAAGCAGCATTCAGTTAGAATTTTTTTATTTTTCTTAATATACCGGTATGTGTGTCTGTCTTAAAGGTTGCGTAAAACATATAGTAATTAATGTCTCAGCTACACATTTACATTGTATAGTATATTTAATAATACACAAGTAAGTACCAATATTAGAGGTTAGATGAAGGATACAGACTCTAAAGGGTGATTTGTGGATTTCTCTGAAGTCACTAGTATAATGACTGCTGACAGCGGATCATCAGCGGATTGGCCAAGACAGTGGTGGAGGTGGGATGATGGGCAATGTGTGTGAGCTATGTGTGTATGTATATAAGATGGTATACAGATCTTTAGTTAGAGCACTTCCTTCCCACCGTCTCTCTGTCCCTTAGTTAGTTTACCCTCTATGTATATTTCCCTGTATTGTACCCTTAATAAATCCCCTATAAAGATCCATTGAATATTGTTGTTAATTTAATATTAACTGGCACCCCAAAACCAAGCAGATTTTACACCAGCTATGGAGAGGGCTCAGCCCGTGATCCCTCTCCATGCACCTGGACCCGACGTGCGCCGTACTATTACTGCGTGCGTCGGTAAGGGGTTAACATCATGTTGATATTTTTGTATTCATAGATGACTGTATGTTACTAACACGTCGATTTACTGCTGCTGGTAACAGGGAAGAAGGAAACCTCCAATACTGATTTCTTGGTTATATTTTCCAGGAGATGAAAGTACAAGAGGTTCCCATGGACGTCCCCCCTCATCTCCTTGTGGGGAGGTAGAAGATAATCAGTCACATCTTTCCACAGAGGAGGGAAATCATGGAGAGAAGAGGACGTTTTCATGTCCCAAATGTGACAAGTCTTTTAGTCAAGAATCAAAACTTTTCATTCATCTTCAAAGTCACCAAGAGAAAAAGAGTTTTCCAAGTTCAAAATTTGAGCTCCGTTCCTCTCACAAATCGAGTCTTTCTCAAAATATGAGAATTCACATAAAAGAGAAGCCATTTCCATGTCTAAAATGTGGGAAACGTTTCATTCGGAAATCACATCTTGTTCAACATCAGAGAACTCACACAGAGGAGAAGCCATTTTCTTGTCCAGAATGTGGGAAATGTTTTAGTCAGAAATCGAATCTTGATAGACATCAGGAAACTCACACAGTGGAAAAGCCATTTTCGTGTAATGAATGTGGAAAACCTTTTGGTAAGAAAGGACAGCTTTTAAGACATCAGATAACTCACAGGGAAAAATCCTTTTCATGTTTAAAATGTGGAAAATGCTTTACCCAGAAATCACATCTTGTTCAACATCAGAGAACTCACACAGGGGAGAAGCCATTTTCTTGTTCAGAATGTGGAAAATGTTTTTCCCAGAAAACGAATCTTGTTAGACATCAGGAGGGAACTCACACAGTGAAGAAGCCATTTTTGTGTAATGAATGTGGAAAACCTTTTGCCATGAAAGGACAGCTTTGTAGACATCAGAGAACTCACAAGGAAAAATCCTTTTTATGTTTAAAATGTGGAAAATCCTTTACCCAGAAATCAAGTCTTGTTCAACATCGGAGAACTCACACAGGGGAAAAGCCATTTGCATGTGCTGAATGTGGGAAATGTTTTACTCAGAAATCAAGTCTTGTTAAACATCAGGGATCTCACACAGGGGAGAAGCCATTTTCATGTTTAAAATGTGGAAAATGCTTTACCCACAAATCACGTCTTGTTCAGCACCAGAGAATTCACACAGGGGAGAAGAAATTTTCATGTTCTGAATGTGGTAAACATTTTTTTGACAAATCAATTCTTTTGATACATCAGAGAACTCACACAGGGGTGAAGCCGTTTTTATGTACTGAATGTGGGAAATGTTTTACTCAGAAATCAAATCTTGTTATCCATCAGAGAACTCACACAGGAGAGAAACCATTTTCATGTAATGAATGTGGAAAATGTTTTGCTCAGAAATCAATTCTTTTTGACCATCAGAGAATTCACACAGGGGAGAAGCCATTTTCATGTAATGAATGTGGAAAATGTTTTAGTAACAAATCATATTTGGTTAAACATCAGAGAATTCATACAGAAGCGAAACCAAGTGAATAGTATAAGACGTATTGCCAGGTTCTAGCGCTGTTGGACTTCCTTAATGAGTTTGACTTACTGACCCTCTTACATGTTATAAATATCGCTATCGTTTTTTATGTATTGTTCATTTTTTCCAGAGGTCATCAGAGTTCATCCATTCCAAAGTACAATATGTTTACTAGCTCCCTCAGTTGATCAAACCAGAGCAGTGTCACTAGGTTTTTTTATTTTTAGCATTTCACCTAAACACCTCAACTTATGTAAACAGCTAAACATAAAATCAACTAAAAATGATAGCGGCACAAACGAAAATGTTTGCTGCGCAAATATAGCACAAGCGTTTGACACCACTTTTGTTTGATTCGGTAAATGTTTGGGGGGGGGGGGTTTGCTGGCTGAACTTTTGAACTTTACAATTTAGTTAATATCTTCAAAAACAAAAGTAGCAAAAAAAACAGCATAAACGTTTAACACCAATTTTGTTAGATTTGAACAAGGTGAGGGGGGGGGGGACTTCACTCAGGTTTTGAACACAATTACTTATCAAAGCGATTATGAGATTTTTTTTTTTTTTTCGTCACATGTTGCACTTTATTTCAGTGGTAAATTGTGGCTGATAAGTTTTTATTTCAAAAATTTTAAAAAATAGTGAATTTTTTGAAAAATTTGTGATTTTCAAAATTCAGAATTATCTTGCTTTCAGGCAGACAGATTTAACACCTAAATAACATTTTTCATATGTCTGCTTTATGGACGCGGCTTACAAATCGACCATCGGTTTTCTGTATTTTCAAGGAGATTTCAGAATTGCCTTTTTTGGGGGGATTATTATTGTTTGTAATGAGATTTGAAATATATAATATTAGAAAATATTAGAAAAATATTAGAAATATCATTCCATTTTCAAACTATCAGAAAGGGTTTTTAGTAAGTTTGTTAACCCTTTAAGATCTTCATAGTAATTAAAACAAAATGGAGATGAAATTTATAATGTTCTGATTTTGTCAGTAATACGTTAATTTAGCCCGAAAATGTACACATCCACTACAGATAAAAGCAGAAAACCCATCTTAAAATGTGCTATGCAATTTCTCCAGAGTACTGGGAGATAACTGTCATTGATTTTTGACTTTTTTTTTTGGTGTTCACCGTTTGCGTTAAGTAACATGTACTGAATAAAAATAATGATTGCCGAGATGCCGAATTTCTATATTTTTGCTTGCGTTTTACTAATTTTGTAGAATAAAAGTGAATGTTGGGAAAAAAATCTAATTTTATGGCATAACTCTTAATTTTTGATATATAGAGCTGGTTGAGAGCTTGTTTTTATTGCAGGACATGTGTTACTTTACAACTGTACCATTTTCGTTTAGATACTTTTTTTAAAAATCACTATTTATTACATTTTATGTTCGAAAAGATAGGTAAAAATTATAATTTTCAGTGTGTTTGTAGAAAAATATTTTACACTGTTCATCAGGCAGGTTTAATAATGATTTGGTTTTATCGTACAGGTCATTATGGACACCGCAATACCTAATGTGTCAGGTTTGTATGGTAATTTTCACTTTGTTTTGTATGTAAGTATATGTGGGGGCTTTTAAAAATTAATTTACCGTATATACTCGAGTATAAGCCAAGTTTTTCAACACAAAAAATGTGCCGAAAAAACCCTAACATGGCTTATAGTTACAACTTCAAGTCAAGAAAAAAAAATCAAAAAGTTAACTCACCTTCCTACTCTCCCTGGCATCCATCACGGCTCCGACATCGGGTCCTGGTAGGACGCAGTCTTTGTGACATCAGCCGCACGCTGACGCTCTAATGTGTGTGCCGGCATGGATGCCGGGGAGCGTAAGAAGGTGAGTTAACTTTGGTTTTTTCTTAAAGCAGGGGCTGGCAGGCTGTATACTTGAGGGGGCAGGCAGGCCATATACGTGAGGGGACAGGAAGGATATATACTCAAGGGGACTTGGAGGGGGGGGGGTTGGCAGGCAATATACTACAGGGGGCTGGCTGGCTATATACTACAGGAGGTTGGCAGGCTATATACTCCAGGGGGCTGGCAGGCTATATACTACAAGGGGCTGGCTGGCTATATACTCCAGGGGGCTGGCAGGCTATATACTACAAGGGGCTGGCTGGCTATATACTCCAGGAGGCTGGCAGGCTGTATACTCCAGGGGGCTGGCAGGTTATATACTACAGGGGCTGGCTGGCTATATACTGGGGGGAATTGACCAATGCATTTCCCATCCTCGGCATATACTCGAGTCAATAGATTTTTCCATTTTTTTTGTGTCAAAATTAGGGGTCTCTGCTTATACTCGGGTCGGCTTATACTTGATTATATACGGTATTAGTTTATTTTTATTTAAAACCATTTTTTTTACTTGTCCCTCTATGAGACAATAACAAGCGATTAATTGTTTGATTGCTTGTTCATTAAAACTCAATGCCTGTAAGGTCTTGTCATAGTCAGGACCTTGCAGGCATTTGCTGTGGACAGCACTGGGCTTTTAGCTCAGACCTTAGGGATGCCATAGCGCTGATCAAAGCCCCCCCAAAAACGCTACAGGATGCCAATCGAGCAGGGACTTGATTTAAAGGCTTAACACCCACGGGTGTGAAACAGGCTTGTCAGCGGTAGATTACCTCTGAAACCCTGTTTTTACAGATGACATATAGCTGCAGGCATGGGAGCAGGAACTGCAGCATGAACAGCATCAGCCTGAGTGGAGGCAGCAGTGTTGGGATCTGTTTCCTGGACACCTCTGGTGGTGGAAACTGGAACTTCAGAGATAGGTGAAGAAGCAGCAGGGATGTTATCTGGCGCAGCTGTATTTGTAGCAGGGCCGCAGGTCGTGGGAACAGGTGCTATAGCTGGAATAGATGATGCTGGAACACGTTCCGATGCAGCTGGAGGATCAACCTGTGAAACAAACTCTCACCAACTGGAGATCGTCCACTAGCAGGATTGACTTAGCAGGAACCTCAGGAACACTGGTGGGCTCTGGAACTGCTGACATGGGACACCCAGAAGCTGGAACAGCGGAAAGGTCATCTGCAGCCTTAGGCATTTCAGCGACGTAGGGAGGCAGGGTCTTCTCTGAACAACCTTCAGTAGCTGGGGGCACTGTAGAGCGCATTATGATGACTGCAGGTGGTTTAGATTTTTCTCCATGGCTGACAGTTGGAAGAGAGTAATTCCCGGACTGACCTGCAGATGTTGGGGGTGCTGCTGAGCTGGCGATGGAAACCTCTGTAGCTGGCAGGGCGTTCTCACTGGTCAGCATGGGCCTATTGGCAGGTGGTCCTGGGTACTCAGCAGGCTGGTCAGCATCTTTAGAGAAGGGGTCTGGCCCCTTTAAGAGAGTCTCTTTTGTAACTGGGCCTCCTAAGGGACAATGGGGCTAAGGGAGATACGGTAACAGTCACTCTGATATGAGCCCTGGTCCTCACATCAGAGGTGGTCCTCTGGAGGTCTAAAATTGGAGCACCGATAACGGAAAGGGTCCTCTGTAGGAGTGGACCTGGAGTCCCAGCCAGAGAGGATGGCTGCCGGGGATGGTCTGCCATTTTGGACCTAATGCAGAGAAGGTTGGCAGCGGAGGAATGCAGTGCAGGTGGAGAGCCACGCTCCAATACTGACTGGAGGTAAGCAGTACTCCTTTCTGGATGCAGGACACTTGTGTCTGCACTCCTGCTGGTGCGTACTCGGTTGTCAGTCTCGGTAGCGGCCTACGCCGAAATCCAAGATGACCGATTAACCCTTTGGTGGCTGGAGCTCCTTGCTGTGCCACACAGACTACCAGAGGTTAACACTTTAGGTGCTGCAGAGCTGACACAGTTCTTTTGCAGGGACTAACCTCTTGGGTGCTAGAACAGCGCTTGACAGCACGTGGCATTGAAATAACACAGTTTATGTTGTAGAACACAATCACTTGGGCCTTAACCCGGATGGCAGCAGGGTTAGGCAACATAGTCTTTTAGTAACAGGACAGTCTATAGTGACAGTATAAGGCACAGACGTAGATATCCTGTTCGTGACGCCACTTGCAACATCCCCCACCGGGGCCTAGCCTTTTCTTGTGGCCTGAAGGCAGCTCGGGCCCAGAATACTGGAGTGGCTGGCAATTGTGGCCTACGCACACTGTGGTCACGGTGCTTGGTATGGGGACAAGAGGGCTGTCCTACAGCCTGGCAGGCCACCAGCAGGTGGTGTGTGCAAGAAATATGGAGGGAGAGGTTGATGTACTGGTTCTCCCTGGGGCAACCCCTGAGTGTCTGTAAGATATGTCCCTGGGTAATGTATGGGGTACAGCCATATCCAGGGATCAGACTGTGGAAATGTTGTGCAAAATAACTCATGGTCCTTTATTGAACAACTGGTGGCAGTGAACGGTGCTAAACGATCCAACAGCAGATTCGGTTTACTGGAATGGTCGTGGATAATGCACCATCCTGGTAGTAGATGCTGGGATAATGGAGATGGAGCTGTGTCCAAACTGTGGAAGCTGCAGCTCTGGATTAGAGTCTCCTGACCTGTTTCCTGGTATTGGTTTCTCTCTCTTCACTTCCATGTGGTCTGGACTGCTGACAGGCAAAGACGGACTCTCTGCTCTGTGGAAAGACCTAGGGCCTAAGACCTGGTGGTATGAGTCCTGAGAAGGAGCATGAGGTCTGAGGCCTGTGCTCCCACTACACAGGGGTTTTATACTCCCCAGGTCAGGTGGTAGCACCTCTCCAATCACACTCCAGTTTACAATAAGCCCCTCTACCCATGTATTGGCAGGGGTGTCGTAAACGTATTGTGTGAATGCGTCCCACATGTTCAGTTTTTTAGATGCAGATTTTGATGCCTAAACCAGGAATGGAGTAAAAGTAGGAGGAGGAGCAGCGCCTTTAAATTATTTATTTTACCCATTATCACCCGCACCGGCTTTTAGCTTTGAAAACTGCATCTGAAAAACTGAACGTGTGGACACTGGTCCTACAGATTCTTCCCCCTAACCAGTGCCCCGCCTACACAGATCACATGATCTCTGACATCATCACAGGTCCTTCACCCACCACTTCTCCTCTATAACATGTACACCCAACCACTGCTTCCTATCCTCCCGAGAGGGCCCGCCTATTCTGTGACATCACACTCCCAGGGTCAGTGTCCTGTACTGAGAAGAGAAGAGGTAAGTGATCAGAGGAGGAACTACAACTCCCAGCATGCTCCAGGAGCAAACACATTATATGGAGGGACTACAACTCCCAGCATGCTCCAGGAGCTCACACGCTATATGGAGGGACTACAACTCCCAGCATGCTCCAGGAGCTCACACACTATATGGAGGGACTACAACTCCCAGCACGCTTCAGGAGCACACACTATATGGATGGACTACAACTCCCAGCATGCTCCTGGAGCACACACACTATATGGAGGGTCTACAACTCCCAGCATGCTCCAGGAGCACACACACTATATGGAGGGACTACAACTCCCAGCATGCTCCAGGAGCGCACACACTAAATGGAGGGACTACAACTCCCAGCGTGCTCCAGGAGCGCACCCACTATATGGAGGAACTACAACTCCCAGCATGCTCCAGGAGCTCACACATTGTACACATGGGGCAATATCTGCTATTAGTGAGAAGTCACACAGTCCAGCGCCATCACTCCTCCCCAGTCCAGTGACCTCCCCTCCAGTGTCTGGAGAATCCCCATCTGTCACATCACACATGTCATGGACACAATTGCTTCATATAGAGTTTGCTCTTAGTTCTTCTCAGTTTCCTCAGTTCTATAGATCCAGGACTCCCAGAGGTTTCTCCTAAAGATGATCCTTTCCATCAATGATCCACCAGGGATCGGGAGAAGGACAGAGAGCAGATGGCGGCCAGGATCCTGGAGCTCACCCTGGAGATGATCTCCTTGATAACCGGAGAGGTGAGAGCTCCCAGGACAGTCTTATCTCTAGGAATAACAGCGGGAATGACTGGAGAGGTGAAGGATTCTTAGGATCTATGTAGTGATCAGTGTCTCCCCATACACAGGATTACACAGTAGTGAGAAGTTGTCTGGTGAGTGTGTGACCCCCCGTGTGTCAGGAGGAGGACCAGAGCCCCATCACCGAGCCTCCACCTCATTCACTGATACATGAGCAGAAGATCCTAGAACTTACCTCCAGGATCACTGAGCTGCTGAGCGAGAGGTGAGCGCTGCCGGAATGCTGGGACATTGTACAATACACAAGGGAGGGGTCGTGGTGATGACTGTTCATTGTGGGTGTCAGGTTCCTATAAGGTGGCAGGACGTCACTGTCTAGTTCTCATGGAGGAGTGGGAGTATATAGAAGGACACAAGGACCAGTACAAGGACATCATGATGGAGACCACCAGCCCTCACATCACCAGGTAGAGGAGACTTCCTGATTATAGAGGACAGAGCAGGGTGAGGTCACCTTCTCCATCATCTCATCATCACATATAGACAATGTATCAGTTCACTGGTATATTTCCTATAGATGGATCCAGTCAGAGAAATCCACCAGAGAGATGTCCCAGTCCTGGAGATTCCCGAGAAATCAAAAAGGAACCAGAGAGATGTCCCAGTCCTGGAGATTCCCAGGACTGTCGAGAGGAACCGGAGGATAACGTCCCCCTGGATCATCAGGTAGATGGAGCTGAGATTGATATATAGATTGATGTAATGAATCTTCTACTTACCTTCGCCAGCAGCAGTGGGTTGGTGGAGGGTTTATGGGATGATGTTGCATGTGGTAGTTTATAACTACAAATGGTTTTTAGTATTATAAGAGACTAGCTGTATCCCTTGGCGTTGCCCAGGGTAGTATACGAAGAATGATAACGGCAGATTTTTTTTAAAAGATTTTATTTATGAATTTTTCATTTTTAAATTCAACAGTAACACCTTAACACATTAGACTACGGCGCAGCGTAGTATTACTTGAAAATAGTAAAACAGCATATGCAAATATCACAATCGGTCAAATGGCATTCTAATATCAGAAATAGATGACCATATCAGTACATATACAGCATGTAAACGCCGCAGTCGGAACTTAATGAACTAACATTCAGTCATCCATTCATGCAGACACATAAAGACAAAACACTAACAACACAACACACCACCCTCTTTGCATGGGGTTCGAGCCAGACAAAAGGATTCGTTTATGATAGCTACTTTACACCGCAGTGTTAGAGTTCATGTTCCATCTTGACCAAATAAATTCAAATTTTTTAGGGCATTGTCTGTTATTGTATACAGAGTAATACATAGGGATAACCTTGTTGACCAGCGATATCCATTTCTGCAGGGGAGGGGGGTCACGATCCTTCCAGGACATAATCACCACCTTACGAGCGTAGTACAGAACGAGTCTAAAGAAGATCCTGTCATAATGGCCACCAATGACCTCATTTATTATTCCCAGAAGGCAAACCTTGGGGTTGGCTATATGGGGAAAGCCAAAATGACTGTTGAGGAATGTTAGCACTTCTGTCCAAAAGGCACTGACCCTGGGACAGGCCCACACACAATGTAGGAAAGAACCACAGGCTCCCTGACATCTGAAGCAGTTATCGTCCTGTCTAGCCCCCATACGATTAAGTCTTACCGGGGTGTAATAAATTCTGTGGAGGAATTTTGTTTGTACTAGGAAATCCCTAGCGCTCACCACTGAGTGCTCAACCTCCCCCCATTCTTCTTCTGAGAGGTCTGGGATATCCTCCCTCCAGCGCCCATGAGCCCGATCAAATGGTCTAACTCCCTGTGCTTGCAGAACAGTGTACACTTGTGTGAGAGTTTTAGATAAATCAGGAGTTCCTAGCAGGGTTTCCAGTTTAGTGAATTCAGTGGACAATTTAGTGGACCCAAACTGGGCCTTAAAGGCGTGCCTCAGTTGGGAGTAGTGGAAGGACGCCATGGGGGGCAGGGAAAATTTCTCCCTCAGTTCACTGAGGGAGAGTAGCTCAGCGTTAGAGGATAACAATTGACCGATGAACTTGACACCTGCAGCCCCCCACATCGTCCACCCAGGTAGGGAGAGAAGGTGTGGGAACCAAGGGTTTAACCAGATGGGAGATCTGGGAGACACTGGAGGGGGAGAGGAGGGGCTGACTAGCAATTGAGCTCTTCGCCAGCATATAGCTACGGTACGCAAGGGAATTGGTATTGAGGCCGGGGATTTGTACCTATATAGAAGGTTCGTAAGAGCTTCATATGATCCCATCAGAGACCCGGCCAAAGCAGTGGCTGCATTCCCCCTATCTATGTCAATCCACCACTGTGCGTAGACAAGTTGGGATGCCAGATAGTAAAGGTATAGGTCAGGTGCCGCTAGTCCACCTCGGGATCTAGGGGCCTGTAGCACGGCCAGACTGAAACGTGGGCTGGTCCCTTGCCAATAAAAAGATCTTAAAATACTGTCTATACGTTTAAATATTAGTTTGGGGAGTAGTACCGGGCAGGAGTGAAGTAGATATAAGAATTTTGGTAAATAAATCATTTTAAAAATATTAATGCGACCATATAGGGATATGGGTAATGTGGACCATGCTTGCAGCCGTTTCTCTGTGTCTGCTATCAGGGGGTCAATATTTAATACAACATATTCCTGAATCCTGCGGGACACCCTAACCCCAAGATATCTGAAGCTTGATACCACCTGCAAGGGGATAGATAAATTAAGACTGGTATTTCCGGATAAAGGGAAGAGGACTGACTTATCCCAATTTACCCGTAGGCCTGAGAAGGAGCCAAATCTGTCAATTAGGGAAAGAAGAGACACTAGGGAGGCACCAACATCTCCAAGGTATACTAAGGTGTCGTCCGCATATAGAGAAACCTTCTCTGTGATCGTCCCTCGTACCAATCCAACTATATCATCGGATAGGCGAATAGCCACAGCAAGGGGCTCAATGGCCAATGCAAAAAGCAATGGGGACAACGGGCAACCCTGCCTGGTGCCCCGGCCCATGGGGAAGGGAGCAGACACATTCAGGTTAGTTCTGACCCTGGCTTTTGGACCCTGATATAGAAGCTGGACAAGGGCCAGGAATCTGGGGCCTATTCTCATTTTAGCCAGTATGGCCCATAGATATGGCCACTCGACAGAGTCGAAGGCCTTGCAATTGTCAAGTGATAGAACAAAGCCAGGATCAGGAGAGCCCTCAGCTGCTTCTATGTTTAGGAATAATCTCCGTATATTAATATCCGTTCCCCTGCCGGGCATGAAACCCGTCTGATCCGGGTGCACCAGCGACAGAATCACCCTATTCAGTCTTGTCGACAAGATTTTGGCTAGGATTTTTACGTCGGTGTTAAGGAGAGAGATAGGTCGATAGGAGTCAGGAAGAGAAGGGTCTTTCCCGGGCTTCGGGAGAACTACTATTAAAGCTTCTCTCATAGAGGAAGGCAACGAGCCATGCTCCAGGGCTGTGTTAAAGACTTCAAGCAGCTTAGGGGCCAAGAGTTCACATCTGCTCCTATACCATTCTCCCCCCAACCCGTCTAAACCAGGTGTCTTACCTGTCGGAAGAGACTGAATAGCCAACTCCACCTCCTCCGCTGAGATAGGGGAGTCTAGTTCTAGTGATTGAGCAGGGGTTAAGTGCCACAGAGGAAGGTCATCCAAGAAGGCATCTATTTCGGCAGCCGAAGTAGATATGCTAGGACTGTACAGGGAAGAATAAAATTCCTTAAACACCTTATTTATGGAGGTAGGGTCATGTACCAAGGCCCCATTCGCATCTGCTATAAAGGGGACTGATGCACACGGTCGTTCCGCCCTGGAGAGGTATGCAAGTAGCTTACCATTTTTGTCCCCAAATTCAAAAACTGAGGCTTCAGAAGCCAAAAGGCGTTTGCTAGTGCGTTCCTTGGCCAGAGCAAGATGTTCCCGCTGCACCTGCGCCCAAGCCCTCTTATTGTCCCCACTGGGATTCTCTATATATCTCTTTTCCGCATCCTGTAGTGTAGATGTCAGCCCTCTTTCTTTATCGCCCATGACCCTCCTATGCCCCGCCACCCCAGAGATGATCGCCCCCCTCGTAGAGGACTTGTATGAGTCCCACAGTAGCAATGGGTCTGGATGATCATGATGTGTTTCCCAAAATTCATTATGATCTGTCTGCATTTTCATCTGCACTGTAGGAGAAGAAAGCCATGCAGGATGCAGGCGCCAAATTCGAGAATCACAGGGAGGACCAATCAGTAGAGTGAGAAACAAAGCGGAGTGGTCCGAGATACTACGAGGGCAGTGGCAGATAGAGTCAACCATGGGGAGCACGTCAGGAGAGCCTAGCGCCAGGTCTATTCGAGAAAAGGTCCTATGCACTGAGGAGTAAAAGGTATACTCTTTACCCAAAGGATATTTCCCCCTCCAGAGATCTTTCAAGCTAAGGGACATTATCCATTCATTTAATCGAGTTGATGCAGGGTCTACCCCACTAGTGCGATCCAGAGATGGATCAGGCACCGCATTAAAATCCCCTATACATATTAACGGACCTGGGGGCATGGTTGCCAATTTATCTGTCAGTGCTTGTAGAGGACCAGTATCAAAAGGAGGGGGGACGTACACTGAGGCAATGGTGAAGGAGGACCCCCACAAGGAGCAATGCACTATGACAAAGCGGCCAAAATGATCGATGGTCACCTGTAACACCTCAAGTGGAAGGGATTTAGACACAAGTATAGAGACACCTCTCGCATATACTGAGTATGAGGAGTGGTAACCCCTAGCAACCCAGGCACGTTTCAGTGATAGAATTTTTTGTCCTGTGAGGTGCGTCTCCTGTATACAGACTATATGAGGAGATTGTTTTTTAATGGTATCCAAAATTAAAGCCCTTTTAAATTTAGAATTTAGCCCTCTAACGTTCCAGCTCATTACTTTAATTGGCGCCATAAAAGTGAGGGGGGATATGGGTCTGGCTGGAGGATTGGAGAATTGGAACCTGCAAAGAGAAGTGGAGAGGACATAGACACATACAACCAAGCACACACACATACACACAACTTTACCACAAAAAACACATAGAAGATCATTAACATATGTAAACCTGTATCCCAATTATACATTAGAAACAACCCCCTGTCTAACACTCTAACAATTGAAGTGCAGACCTATACCCTCGAACTATTTAACTACCAGGAACTGTGGTCCCTAACTAGGATAAACCCCAAAACTGCTTATCCCGGGAGCCTGACCCCTACAGTTAGGGGAATAGGAAGTAAATGATGGATAGCACCTATCGCTCTAGCACAGTATAGAGGGGAGACCCCAACATTTACAAGAGGGGGTGGAGGCATCCACATTGAAGTATTGTATGACATAACCGCTTGGCTATATTAGAACTAGAGCCCCAGTTATGGCACGCAGGTCCTCTTGACTAAAGGGGGAACTTTGAGTACACTCCAGCCCATGGTCAGGGAGGAGGGGCCGCCCTAGCACTTCCTGGAGCCCTAGGGGCCGAGTCCACCCAGTGCATGGCTTCGGACGGGGAGGTGAAAAAACGGGTCCTCTGACCATCTATCACACGGAGGCGTGCAGGGAAAATCATCGAGTATTTGTACCCCTTATCCCTTAGACGACTACGAACCTCATTAAAGTGGGTGCGCTGTTTCCGCACCGCAGCAGAAAAATCAGGGTAAAATGCTATTCTGCTATTACCCAAGAGGATCTCCCCTTTGCCTCTAACCGCTCGCAGGATTGCGTCCCTATCCCTAAAATGTAACAATCTGACTAGGAAAGGCCTAGGATTTCCCCCCGGAGGGCCAGGGCGGGATGGGACTCTATGGGCCCTTTCTACCGTGAAAAACGGCGAGAAAGTCTCTGCAGGAAGCAAGTCCTTCATCCATTTTTCAAAAAAAGCAACTGGATCGGGACCCTCAGCTTTCTCAGGGAGACCAACAACTCTTATATTGTTGCGCCTTAGGCGGTTCTCAAAATCATCCGCCCTGTCTGCGGCGGCAGCCATCTGACGTTGTAAATCAGTAATCTGAGCGGGCATTGGTCTCTGGACATCTTCAACATCAGAAATGCGGCGCTCCGTCTCGGTTATCCGCTCCTTAGCTTTATGTACGTCATGTCTCAGAATAACAAAGTCCTGACGGAGTTCATCAACCTTGTTAACTAGCTTAGATTGGCAGGAGTTAATGGCCGCTAACACCTCAGCAAATTTTTTGTCTAGCACCTCCGATGGATCCATAGGAATGTCCTCCGGGTCGTCAGGTTGCAATGGGCTCTGAGATCCATCAAACATGGAGGGTGAGGGACCAGGAGACCCTTGAGGAGAGCTAGGCTGAGCACGTGAAAACCTGCCCAGCTTCCTTGCCGCATTAGATTGTATTTGTGCTAAAACAGCTTGTGAGGTGGAGCAAGACTGGTTATCCAGGGGGTCCAGGGAATGGTACAGGGGGTCTCCAGGAACAGATTCGTCATCGGATGGCGGAGCAGAGGCTCCTGATGGCGCCTTACTTTGTTTAGCTGTTCTCCTCCTGTTGCCCATTATACTATCTGTGTGAATTACAAGCATACAGCACCAGTATCCCAGTAAGCTTTCAAGGAGGATTGAATCAGACAGTCACTAAGGACTCAACAGGGTAGGCGGCAGAAGGTCTAAAACTGAGCTCTCTTTAGTATAGTGGAAGTTACCCCTTCAGTGCCAGATAGTGATGAGGTCAGGGGGGGGTGTCAGGGATGTCTCCACTGAGCTGACAAAAGTGGGCTATGGCAGGAGAGGCTCTGTGGCCAGGGGAGCAGACAGGCAGCCTACCTCTCAGCAGCAGGATCCCGAGGCAGTGGTTTCTGAGCTGTCCCTCAGAGTCCCGGACGGCAGCAGCACCTGGAAGGCAGGGGGGGGGAAGTGCGCCCACTTCACTATGGCGCCGGTGCACCACGTGCCGCACACTCCACACAGCAGCGGCCGCCTTCAGTCCCAGACCGGAGGACCGACACCTCACCTGCCGCCAGCACCGGGTCCTGGAAGGAGATGTAGGCGCACAGGCAGCGCCTGGACAGCAGGAGGAAGAGGCGCGCCAATTTCTCAATGGCGCCGGCGTACCACGTGCCGCACGCGCCCTCAGTCCCGAACGGGAGAACTGACCCCGCGACAGCCGCCGGCACCAGGTCCCGGATCGCAGAGGCGCAGGTCACAGGCAGCGGCAAGGTCCGGCCTCACGTGCTCCGGAGCGGCGTCTGGGCTCCGAATCCGTCACCCCGACTCGGCCGGGGCTCCAAACGGCAGGTGCCACTCCGTCCCCGAAGCTCCAGGGAAGTCTGTGCCAGGTGCCCAGGTGAGTGTAGCCACGGATGGCTATCCAATTTGCAGGATGGAGGTCAGGATCCCGGGAGCTCGCCGGTATGCGACTTCCTAGCTCGGCATTCGGCCACGCCCCTCGCCTGCCGTGTATTTTAAATACAAAGTGTACATATTTATTCAACCAATGAAAAAATTATTTTGTTGCATTGTTAAAAATTGAACAATGGAAAAATACAATGTAAATGCAGAGAATTCCTGGCTGTACGTGTGCTGCTTAGTATTTGGAATTCAGTGACAGTAGATCTGATGTTGCAGTGGAAGAAATGATCACTCATAAAATCCTTCCCCATTTGCTATGCTGATACAGTATTTATGAGTATGTACCTACTAGAGAGCTTTTTGCTATATTTATTGTCTTGTTGCAGGATGCAGACAGGTTCGGGTATTCATTAGGGCTTTCTGCATATTTCATTTGGTTAGCTTAAAATAACAAAACATGTTCAGTACAAAGTGGAGATGTCCTCATTTAATATGCAAAAAGCTATAACTGTTTGTGACAAGGTGCATTATTGGACATTTGTATTAATCAAAGTACCTGCCACACACTCTCCTAGAATATATGAGACGTGCTTGTCATATTCAGATTTACTCTGGATGAAAGGATTCACTACATATAATACTTTTTAAAAAAGGCCTTTCTTTAGTAGATTTGGTAGAAAACAGAGATTCAAAGCAAGGATGTGATATATGTATACACATAAATGTTGTAAATATATGAAATCCTCAAAGGGTTTTTAAATGAAGTTTAAACATTCATATTTTTTCACTTTAAAACTACTGTAAAATAATAACTGCTTTGTGACCGTTGGGGTGGTATTCTTCTGATCCAATCTTCGCTGTAGAGGTGTTGTGAACAGAAAACATGGAGTGCTTTAGACACAGTTTTTTGTGCATAAAGCATGGAAAAGTTAAATTCCTTACTCATGCCAGAGAATTTTGTGACCTTTTTCACTATTTTACTCCCTGCATACCAAAAAACAAGTGGGAGTGGTGACGATTTAGCAGACCCCCTTTCGTGGCCTGCAAAATTTACTGTAAATTATAGCTTAGATCTACGGCACATCAGTCATGGCATAGAATTCAACTCTAGCGCATGAGTGCTTTGTCGGAATTACTAACAACATGTCATGCACTGGGTCCACTGATGATTAATACATCTAATGAAATGTCCACAGCAGAGCTCCCTTTCAATGAAATGATCACAGCAGAAATCCCCTTGATTGTAGTGTCCAGAGCAGAGCCCCCTTCAATAAAATGTTCACTGCAGAGCCCCCATTTAATGAAATGTCCACAGCAGAGCCCCCCTTTAATGTACTGTCCATAGCAAAACCCCCTTTAATTAAATGTCCACAGAAAAGTCTCCCTTTGTTGTAGTGTCCACTGCAGAATTCCCCTTTATTGTAATGTCTAGTGCAGAGCCCCCTTTAATGAAATAATCACCTCATAACTCCCTTTAATAAAATGATCACAGTAGAGCCCCCCTTTAATGTTTTGTCCACAGCAGAGCCCCTTAAAAAACTTCTTCCCTGCAGGTGTGCATACACTATAATGTCATGTGGCTGCGACAGTGCGTGACATCATAGTCTGTGACTGCGGGCAGGGAAGAAGACGGTGATGCAGGGAGAAGAAGCCAGAGGTAAGTATAGCATTGTTTTTTTTAAGTTTAAATTCTTTGCTTTGATTAGGTTTTCTGCAGCCTGTTCTTGCGTAGAGGCCAGGTGGTATTTTACCAAGGGGGGGGGGGGGGGGGCAACACTGTTTCAAGATGCTTTCCCATGTCGACTCATGTGTGATGCACCCTCATATCCACACACTGTTTTGGCCTGTCTAGTTGCCATCTGTTTCCCCTTTTAAGTTTCTTTGGACCTTAGCGACAATGACATACCAATTGGAAGAATCCATAGACCATGCAACTTATGAGGATAAAATTGCCTCCATATGGAACTTGTACAGCATGGATATAAGGTGATATAGCAATGGTTATGGAGGCAGAGGAGTACTAGTAGAGCATTTTTTGGCTTTTAAGGTTCAGTGTTAAAAATAATGTGCCTTTCTGGTAGGCGATGCTGCACTCAGTGAATGGATTGGACTCTTGGATTGGACAGGTATGTAAGGGGTGTGGCTTTGGTGGAGTGGTTTAGTAGGGACACAAATCTGTGCTATTGCACTCAGGAAAAACACTCACCACATTAGGATGGCTGCTGCCTGTCAGAGCTGTTGGACGAGGTCAGCCACTGATGCATTGCTGCAGCGGCCATTGTTCCATTCCAGGGCAGGGTGCTGACGGATAGTGCGGGCTGACACTGTTGTACCCTCGGACTGCAGGGCAGCTTGAACTTGTTTGGATGTTAGTAGAGGTTCCTTATCCACTATCCGCACAATCTTGCGTTGAACTCTCTCGTCAATTTTTCTTTTCCGTCCACATCTAGGGACTTACCACAGTGCAATGGGCTTTACACTTCTTGATGACACTGCACACTGAGACACAGGAACATTCCGGTCTTTGGAGATGGACTTGTAGCCCTGAGATTGCTCAGGCTTCCTCACAATTTTGATTCTCAAGTTCTCAGACAGTTCTTTGGTCTTCTTTCTTTTCTCTATGCTCAATGTGGTCCACACAAGGACACAGGTTAGAGGTTGAGTCAACTTCAATCCATTTCAACTGGCTGCAAGTATGATTTAGTTATTGCCACCACCTGGTAGGGGCCACAATTAAGTTACAGGTGCTGTTAATTACACAAATTAGAGAAGCATCACATGATTTTTCAAACAGTGCCAATACTTTTGTCCACCCCTTTTTATGTTTGGTGTTAAATTATATCCAATTTGGCTTTTTGAAAATTCTTTTTGTGGTTTTCCATTGGCGGCAAATTAAATGAAGATAATAATACCAATGAATTTCTAATTGCAATCATTTTTGGAAAAAAACTGGGTATTATCTGACAGAATTGCAGGGGTACCAATACTTTCGCCCACCACTGTGTATATATACACACACACACACACATACATATTATTTTCTTTTTGCAGTAACTATTTATTGATATTGCTGTATTGAAAAAATATTTCAATAAAACCAAACTCTGCAGAAATTACATTAGGAAGTAGTGCAATTTCTTGCATCGGCAAGTCCACAACAGAAACAATTGAATTACATTTTGCAGACACATATGGCTAACTTACTATATGCCTCATTCCAACTTTCAAATATTAATGTACATACACTATATTCTGCTCTGTGACATAGTAGTAATTTCGCTAAGAATCACTACTGTCAGCAAAAACATACAAGCCTAAATGGGCTTATTTAATTTTTGACTTAATGAAGATGAATTAGATCTTTCAGTCTTTGTTGAATGAAAATTGTATTCACCCTCTAAAAGCTGATTTAGTTTATGCAGACTTTACTAGTCCAGATATCAAGATTAATGTACCTACATAAAATGCATGCTGTACATAAAGTACATGTGTAGTATTGTCTTATATGTGTTTATATATTTCTCATTTATCTCTGTATTCACTGGAGCAGAAGAATGAAATCACACAATACAAATCTGGCTGTGAAGCGCAAAGCAATGAGGTGTAATGCAGAAACACAATGGATCTCACTTCAAGATGCCTACTGTATATTATTTTTTCACATTTGTTGATTTTAATTAAATAGTGCCACATGATTATTTTGTGTATTGAGATTGGTATGATATGTAATCACACCTGCATATTATATTATAACAGCTTCTTAAAAAATATGTTAAGCAAACGCAGATTTGCATAAACATAACTGGCATAAATGTCTAGCACCTGTTTTATTATGTGTATTAGATGCTAACAAAAGGAGGGTCCTAAGATTGTCAAAAACAACTTAACAAATTCAACAAATAAGTGGTGTTAATTTAGACTATACAGACAAATGTGTCATTTAGTAGTGGTACTGAGGTGAACACTGACACTGTCTGCCTCTATTACACCACTAAATGAACAATACTCTTGGCTGGGGTATAAAATATGCTTTCCAGCTTTAAATCTATAAAGTGTCCTCTGCCTCTACCTACTTATCCTAAATATATGGCAAAAGTTGTACCTCTGAAATATAATGTCCAATTTTGGAGAAGAAGTTTTGAGGGGATAGGAATTCATGGTTCGGTCGAGCAGCTTATCTCTCCACAGATGCCAAGTGTGTTGTCTGGAAAGGATTCTCTGGAAATAGGTATCCATTATCCAAGGTTCCTCTCCTCTGGCTTACCGGCTTGATCCTGTTGCTCACTCAAGGAGACAATGAACCAACAATAGTGTCATCCTCACATGTAGGTAAGTCTCTTAGGGGGCAAATCCACAGGTCTTGTGGTTTCATTTATAGTTCTACAGTCATCATACAAACAATAATAATATTTTCTTATATAGTGGCATCATATTCTGTAGCACTTCATAAATCATGGGGACATCTACTGTATAGAAAATCCACTCTCTCCATTAATCTTCTTCTCCCTGGTACCTCACCCTGTTCACTCTATTTGTATGAACCAGATACAGGGGAAGAAATGTCCAGGCTCCTTTCCTCTGCTTGCCCCACTACCTGCATCAACGACCCCCATTTCCTCACATCTCGTACAGTCCGTCTCCACAGCACTTCACAGCTCACTAAAATCATCAACATCTCTCTCTCTTCTGGTGTCTTACTCTTTTCTTTCAAGCATGATGTTGTTTCTAAAGAAACCTGCCCTAGGCCCATACAGTTGTTAACTTAACCTTTCTCTATTCTCTCTTTAATTTCCAAACATCTGAAAAGCCTGGTCTATTCTCAACTGACCCATTATCTTTCTAATAACCCCCTCCTTGATCCCCTATCAGCTGGTTTCTGTACTATGACTCTTTGTAAACTCTCCGATGATTTACTCCATGCTAAATCCAAAGGTGACTATTCTTTCCACATTCTTTTAGATCTCTCATCGGCATTTGATATTGTGGACCACCAGCTCCTCCTTAGGATGCTTCACTTCATTGGCTTGAAATGTCTTTCCACCATCTACTTACAGACCCAATCCTGACCTCTCCATTTGTCCAACAACATAACCACAAAGAAGCAAGGCCACTCTCAAGTACTTGCCACCTACACCTCAAAAACATTTTTAGAATCTGCCCATTTCTTACAATTGAAACCTCTAAAATGCTAATTCTCGCTCTGATGTACTCTCATCTAGACTACTGTAACTTTCTGCTAAACAGTCTCCCACTTACTAAACTTTCTCCTTTACAATCAATTTTAATGTAGTAGCAAGGCTTATCTTTCAAAACAAATGCTACATGGATGCCTCCAGCCTGTACCAGTCACTTCACTGGTCTCCTGTCCTACTAAATACAAGTTAAATAATCACCCTAATCAACAAAGCTCTGTACAATGCTGCACCTTCCTACATCTCTTCTCTCATCTCAGTCTATCGTCATCCTTTGCTCTAAACTGTTTCAATGAGCTCATATTATTCTCTTTCTTAATTTGAACCTCCCACTCATGTCTCCAGGCAGGGGTGTACCAAACCTGTCTGCTGCCTGAGGCGAGCAATAGAGAGACACCCCCCCACCCTCCACCCATACATGTAATATATCAGGGAGTGTCAGGACCAGATTCATCATATTGGTTTGGTGTAAAAATATGCTAAATACATACAGCGTGCTGCCATGTAGTATAAAATGTATACAGTGTACCGCCATGTAGTATAAAATGCATACCGCATGCCACCTTGTAGTATGAAATGCATACAGAGAACTGCCATGTAGTATAAAATGCACACAGTGTGCCGCCATGTAGTATAAAATGCTTACAGTGTGTCACCATGTAGTATGAAATGCTTACAGGGTGCCGCCATGTAGTATACAATGCTTACAGTGTACCGCCATGTAGTATACAATGCATACAGCGTCCCCCCATGTAGTATAAAATGCATACAGTGTCCCCCTATGTAGTATAAAATACATACAGAGGGAGGTGGGAGGAATAGAGGGGGGTGACAGAGGGAGCGGAGAGGAGAGGGAGCCGAGCGGAAAGGAGAGGGAGCCGAGTGGAGAGGGAGCCGAGCAGAGCGGAAAGAGAGCTGAGAGGGAGCCGAGGGGATATAAGGTTTGGGAACCCGGAGCGGACAGGTGGTGCTGCACTTTGGGAAGGGGGATGTGTGCAGCGGGAAAGAGAATGCGCCAGCCAGCATGCAGTGGGGGGGGGGGGGGGTCAGCCTGGGTGGCGACATAGGCATAGTCTTATAAAGACTATACCTTATGTCACCCCTTCATCCTCATAGAGTGTAGATTCTTGTGAGCAGGGCCCTCACTACTTTTGTTGCAAATTACTATGTTTCCATTCTGTAATGTCTTATTTTATTTGTACAATATAAATATCAATGATGCTAAGAGTCCCGTCCCTGGTGCTTTGTTCAGTCATGGTCAAGTTTCCTGTGCCTTTGTAGCTCACAGATGCCCACATAATGTCCCTTTCATCATAGGCTTTGTTGACACCTCTCCAAATGTAATGTTTATGTTCAGTTTTGGTACCATCACTCCAAATACTTGTTCCAGAAGTGTGTATGCTTGTTTCTATACTGTTTGGCATAGTGTAGGTGAGATACTTTGTGGCATTTGTGCAGTAATGGCTTTCTTCTGGCAACTCGACATGCAGCCAGATTGTCTTCAAGTATCTCCTTATTGTGCAACTTGAAACAGCCACATCCCTAGTTTTCAGAGAGTCCTGTTTTTTACAGCTACTGTTATTTGTGGGTTTTTCTTTGCATCCCAAACAATTTTCCTGCCAGTTTTGGACCAAATTTTGGTTGGCCTACCATGGTTTGGTTTTTACAGAGCCCTTGTTGTTCCATTTGTTAATCACTGTTTGAACACTGCTGACTGGCATTATCAATTCATTGGATATCTTTTTGTATCCTGTTCCTGCTTTATACAGTTCACCTACCTTTTCCCATAGATCTGACAAATCTTTTGCTTTCCCCATGACTCATAATCCAGAAACGACAAAGCTGGATGAAATGAGCCCTAATTTGTCTGTAACCCAGAAACTAACTCCCTTTATGCACACACACTGGTTACAAGTAAACGGGTCACATATGTGGATGTCACTGAACCTTTAGAAGCCATTTAAACCCATTTGTTAAATTTTATGTGCATGTTATCAGGCCCTAATCACCAGGGTATGTGAACTTCTAGTCAGGGTCATTTGGATTTTTTGGGTTGTTATTATGATTTAAAAAGAGAGAACACAGAATTTGGCCAAGAAAGCCAAAATTCTATCATAGTATCATAGTATATAAGGCTGGAAGGAGACGCAAGTCCATCAAGTCCAACCTTTAAGAATTAAATAAATGTTTTATCCCCATAACCCGTGATATTTTTTCTCTCCAGAAAGTCATCCAGGCCTCTCTTGAACATGTACATAGAGTCCGCCATAACAACCTCCTGCGGCAGAGAGTTCCATAGTCTCACTGCTCTTACAGTAAACAACCTTTGTCTATGGTGATGGTAAAATCGCCTCTCCTCTAGGCGCAGAGGATGCCCCCTTGTCCTGGTCACAGGCCGAGATATAAAAAGATCTTTGGAGAGATCCTTGTACTGTCCGTTCAGGTATTTGTACATTGTAATGAGGTCTCCCCTCAGCCGTCTTTTTTCTAAACTGAATAATCCCAAATTTGTCAGTGTATTCTAGTTCCCCCATTCCCCTAATAATCCTGGTTGCTCTCCTCTGCACCCGTTCCAGCTCTACTATATCCTTTTTATACACTGCTGCCCAAAACTGTACACAATATTCCATGTGTGGTCTGACCAGGGATTTGTATAAGGGCAAAACTATGTCTTTATCATGAGAATCTATTCCTCTCTTGATACATCCCATTATTTTATTTGCTTCAGCAGCAGCCGCCTGGCTCTGGTCACTAAAATTAAGTTTACCATCCACCAATACCCCCAAGTCCTTTTCAGCTTCAGTTTTACTAAGTAATTGACCGTTTAGAACATAATTATACTTTTTGTTTCCATGGCCCAAGTGCATAACTTTACATTTATCTACATTAAACCTCATCAACCATTTCTCTGCCCATCCCTCAAGCTTCCACAAATCCCTCTGTAATGCTAAACTATCGACCTCAGTATTTATTACTTTACACATGTTAGTATCATCTGCAAATATTGAAACTTGACTGTGTAAACCCACTACAAGGTCATTAATAAAAATATTAAAAAGAAGTGGCCCCAATACTGACCCCTGTGGCACTCCACTGGTAACATCAACCCAATCTGAGAATGTGCCATTAATGACCACCCTCTGTTTTCTATCACTAAGCCAATTACTTACCCAAATACACAGATTTTCTCCTATTCCCAGCAGTCTCATTTTATATACCAACCTTTTATGTGGCACGGTGTCAAATGCCTTTGAAAAGTCCAAATATACAACATCTACAGCGTCCCCCAGATCCAGTCTTGAACTTACCTCCTCGTAGAAACCAATCAGATTAGTCTGAGAGGACCGATCTCTCATAAACCCATGCTGACGCTGGATTATAAGGTTGTGCACAGTGAGATACTCCAGGATAGCATCTCTAATAAACCCCTCAAATATTTTCCCCACCACAGCAGTTAGACTCACGGGTCTGTAGTTTCCAGGATCACTATTTCATCCTTTTTTGTATATTGGTACCACATTTGCCCAATCTAAACACATTTAATAAAACCATGACATTTTGCATGGTTGCCTTCATTTTTGTATCTTTCATATCATTATATTTTGAGTCCTTTATATGGTCCACAATCCTTTTATTAAAGTTTTGAGGAACATTTATGACTTATATACTATACAATAAGTCCCGGGAATGTGTAACGGGTCACACAGATGACGGAACTAAAAGTCTCAATGAGAAGAGTCCGGAGGGAGGAGTCTGTGGACCAGTGGACCATCTGGACCACTTCGGGAGATGGTATGAGGCCCGCAGTGGCAGCCAAGGTACAGGGATGCGCAAGAAACAGACCATGCCTGGGATAACAGCAGGAACACAGAGGAACATTGGTAACGCTGGCAAGGACTGCAGACAGGAACACCAGGAGCATATGAGAACGCTGGAGACACACAGGAACACAGGAAAGCGTCTGGAAACGTTAATGGGCTTTCTCTTCCACAGGAACGGCTTAGGGAAGCCTGGCATGGAAACCATAGGAGATCCTCAGAGAAGATCCGGTGGGGAGTGAAGGGAGGTGCTGGATTATAAAGGCGAGCCGGATTAGCAAGAGCCAATCAGGAGGACGCTGGCCCTTTAAGGCTTGAGGAGTCTGCTCGCGCGCCCCCCAGGTGATGTGTCCTCGGACTGTAGTTGTTCTCTATCTTCTCCATTAGCCCCAGCATCACCAAGTCTCCTCCCTGTAAAGTTTACCACACAGGCATCTTATGTTCTTCATTGATCCTATATCTTGGTCCCCTAACACAGTTATCCTTCTGCTACCCCTAGCACTCTCACTCTAAATACTGTAAGAAGACTACACAGAATCCACAATTTATAAGCCTAAAAATGTAGCTATGTACAATATACTGGCCTGATTTAGCCCCACAACCCCAAATCACCTTCTAAGAATAACCCACATATATATACTATTCATTCTAGTTTACACATACTACATTGTCCCCATTGTGGCCCCCACAATAACTGACCCTCCACAATACATTGGCCCCATACTTTATATTACACCCTCATTGTGCCACCCACCTGATAATGTTCCCTAAACATGGCCTAACATGTAATAATGCACTTAATACCTCTCACCTTGATAATGCCCCTGCCAAGTGACCCTTTCTAATTATCTAATTAGGAGCCACCGAAAAATCCCCACACTAAATATTGCCCCCACCCACTGAATAATTCTCCAACATGAAATAAGTCTCATCAATAAGGGATGTCCCCACAACCCTCCAGTATATAATGTTATATACACTCACCGGCCACTTTATTAGGTACACCATGCTAGTAACGGGTTGGACCCCCTTTTTCCTTCAGAACTGCCTCAATTCTTCGTGGCATAGATTCAACAAGGTGCTGGAAGCATTCCTCAGAGATTTTGGTCCATATTGACATGATGGCATCACACAGTTGCCGCAGATTTGTCGTCTGCACATCCATGATGCAAATCTCCCGTTCCACCACATCCCAAAGATGCTCTATTGGATTGAGATCTGGTGACTTTGGAGGCCATTTGAGTACAGTGAACTCATTGTCATGTTCAAGAAACCAGCCTGAGATGATTCCAGCTTTATGACATGGCGCATTATCCTGCTGAAAGTAGCCATCAGATGTTGGATACATTGTGGTCATAAAGGGATGGTCATGGTCAGCAACAATACTCAGGTAGGCTGTGGCATTGCAACGATGCTCAATTGGTACCAAGTGGCCCAAAGAGTGCCAAGAAAATATTCCCCACACCATGACACCACCACCACCAGCCTGAACCGTTGATACAAGGCAGTGTAAACCTGTATCCCAATTATACATTAGAAACAACCCCCTGTCTAACACTCTAACAATTGAAGTGCAGACCTATACCCTCGAACTATTTAACTACCAGGAACTGTGGTCCCTAACTAGGATAAACCCCAAAACTGCTTATCCCGGGAGCCTGACCCCTACAGTTAGGGGAGTAGGAAGTAAATGATGGATAGCACCTATCGCTCTAGCACAGTATAGAGGGGAGACCCCAACATTTACAAGAGGGGGTGGAGGCATCCACATTGAAGTATTATATGACATAACCGCTTGGCTATGATAGAACTAGAACCCCAGTTATGGCACGCAGGACCTCTTGATTAAAGGGGGAACTTTGAGAACACTCCAGCCCATGGTCAGGGAGGAGGGGCCGCCCTAGCACTTCCTGGAGCCCTAGGGGCTGAGTCCACCCAGTGCATGGCCTCGGACGGGGAGGTGAAAAAACGGGTCCTCTGACCATCTATCACCCGGAGACGTGCGGGGAAAATCATCGAGTACTTGTACCCCTTATCCCTTAGACGACTACGAACCTCATTAAAGTGGGTGCGCTGTTTCCGCACCGCAGCAGAAAAATCAGGGTAAAATGCTATTCTGCTATTACCCAAGAGGATCTCCCCTTTGCCTCTAACCGCTCGCAGGATTGCGTCCCTATCCCTAAAATGTAACAATCTGACTAGGAAAGGCCTAGGATTTCCCCCCGGAGGGCCAGGGCGGGATGGGACTCTATGGGCCCTTTCTACCGTGAAAAACGGCGAGAAAGTCTCTGCAGGAAGCAAGTCCTTCATCCATTTTTCAAAAAATGCAACTGGATCGGGACCCTCAGCTTTTTCAGGGAGACCAACAACTCTTATATTGTTGCGCCTTAGGCGGTTCTCAAAATCATCCGCCCTGTCTGCGGCGGCAGCCATCTGACGTTGTAAATCAGTAATCTGAGCGGGCATTGGTCTCTGGACATCTTCAACATCAGAAATGCGGCGCTCCGTCTCGGTTATCCGCTCCTTAGCTTTATGTACGTCATGTCTCAAGATAACAAAGTCCTGACGGAGTTCATCAACCTTGTTAACTAGCTTAGATTGGCAGGAGTTAATGGCCGCTAACACCTCAGCAAATTTTTTGTCTAGCACCTCAGATGGATCCATAGGGATGTCCTCCGGATCGTCAGGTTGCAATGGGCTCTGAGATCCCTCAAACATGGAGGGTGAGGGACCAGGGGACCCTTGAGGAGAGCTAGGTTGAGCACGTGAAAATCTGCCCAGCTTCCTTGCCGCATTAGATTGTATTTGTGCTAAAACAGCTTGTGAGGTGGAGCACGCCTGGTTATCCAGAGGGTCCAGAGAATGGTACAGGGGGTCTCCAGGAACAGATTCGTCATCGGATGGCGGCGCGGAGGCTCCTGATGGCGCCTTACTTTGTTTAGCTGTTCTCCTCCTGTTGCCCATTATACTATCTGTGTGAATTACAAGCATACAGCACCAGTATCCCCGTAAGCTTTCAAGGAGGAATGAATCAGACAGTCACTAAGGACTCAACAGGGTAGGCGGCAGAAGGTCTAAAACTGAGCTCTCTTTAGTATAGTAGAAGTTACCCCTTCAGTGCCAGATAGTGATGAGGTCAGGGGGGGGTGTCAGGGATGTCTCCTCTGTACCTGACAAAAGTGGGCTAAGGCAGGAGAGGCTCTGTGGCCAGGGGAGCAGACAGGCAGCCTACCTCTCAGCAGCAGGATCCCAAGGCAATGGCTTCTGAGCTGTCCCTCAGAGTCCCGGACGGCAGCAGTACCTGGAAGGCAGGAGGGGGGGGGGGGAGTGCGCCCACTGCACTATGGCGCCGGTGCACCACGTGCCGCACACTCCACTCAGCAGCGGCCGCCTTCAGTCCCGGACCGGAGGACCGACACCTCACCTGCCGCCGGCACCGGGTCCCAGAAGGAGATGCAGGCGCACAGGCAGCGCCCGGACAGCAGGAGGAAGAGGCGCGCCAATTTCTCAATGGCGCCGGCGTACCACGTGCCGCGCGCTCCACTCCACCACGGCCGCCCTCAGTCTCGGACGGGAGAACTGACACCGCGTCAGCCGCCGGCACCAGGTCCCGGATCGCAGAGGCGCAGGTCACAGGCAGCGGCACGGTCCGGCCTCACGTGCTCCGGAGCGGCGTCTGGGCTCCAAATCCGTCACCCCGACACGGCCGGGGCTCCAAACGGCAGGTGCCACTTCGTCCCCGAAGCTCCAGGGAAGTCTGTGCCAGGTGCCCAGGTGAGTGTAGCCACGGATGGCTATCCAATTTACAGGATGGAGGTCAGGATCCCGGGAGCTCGCCGGTATGCGACTTCCTAGCTCGGCATTCGGCCACGCCCCCCATGATAACGGCAGATTGATACTCCAGTCACAGCCACAACTGCAGTTATCTGAGATGTAAGATTTGGTGATTGTAAATGTGATGGTGCAGATTTCTTTAGTGGATGGACACACATACACTCAGCTTCATATTTTAGTTTGTAATGAAGAGAGTTTGTGACCTTGAACTTACAGTCCAGAACAGGAGTAGTGAATAATCCTGGTCCTGGTGTCCATGAGTCTCCACCTCAGGATCGGGTCACATCGGGTTATGCAGTAATATAAACGGAACATGATGTTAATGAGTAAAATATTGGGATGAATGTGGATCCCGTCTCCTCTGCAGGAGATTATTCCCCTTAGTTCCTGGTCCTGGAGGTTCTGTCCATCACTTGGATATAAGAGACATCTGATTTACATTTCTTGTTTTCTCAGTCCCTCAGTTGGATTTTCCAGGAAGTTGTGGTGGAAGGAGGAGCAAGAGGAATCCCCTCATCAGTGACAGAGGAGGGTAAGAGCCTTCATTATCTTGTGGGTTATTCTTCCCTTAGAAATGCAGGGAGAGGTCACATCCAGGGGAGGAGATGGAGATGACATAGACACCGGCTCATCTGTCTCTGGTCTCCTCCTCCAGTCACATCCGTCTGTACCCACATGTTGTGTTATTATTACTCTGAGCCTTATAGTTTCAGATATTTTCTATTCTCAGACATTTCAGGCTCATTTACTAAGGGCCCCGCGGACCGCACTTTTGTCAGACATCCCGACGATTTCTGTTTAGCACCGCCTTGACAGGTATTTAAAAGGGGGTTTTGGCGCACGCGATCAGATTGTGTCACAATCGTGCCAGCTTACACGCGACACAAATAGGGGGGCGGGCTGTTGGATGAGCCAAAGGATTCGGACTAAGCGCAGGATTTTACATTCAAATTTGTGTTCCAAGCCAAGCACTTACATGAATCGGGAAGAAGAAGGTGAACTCCGGCGGACCTGAGCGGGGAGCGACACATGCAGGATATCGGGCGCAGGATCTACGTGGATCACGGCACAGTGCAGGATCATCGGGGAACGCACCTCGCGGATCGCGACTCGGACAGCTATAGAGAGGCACGAGATATATTTTTAAAAAGGCAGAACCTGAAGGCTTACATAGTTCGCACAAAGGGGCTGTAGTGGGGACTGTGGTTGTGACGTCACTGCAGAGCCTCTGAATGTACAGTACATACCAAAAGTTTGGACTCCCCTTAAAAGAGTGTTCCGTATTTTCATGACTATAAAAATTGTAGATTCACACTGTAGGCATCAAAACTATGAAGTAACACAAGTGAAATTATATACTTACCAAGAATGGTGAGACAACTATAAATATGTCTTAATATTCTAGGTCCTTTTGCTGTGATTACTGTTTTGCACACTCTTAGCATTTTCTTGATGAGCTTCAAGAGGTAGTCACCAGAAATGGTCTTCCAACTGTCTTGAAGAAGTTCCCAGAAATGCTTAGCACTTGTTGGCCCTTTTACCTTCACTCTGCAGTCCAGCTCACCCCAAACCATCTCGATTGGGTTCAGGTCTGATGAGCCAGTTTCTTTGTAGCGCGTGATGATTTTTACATTTGTTGACACTTCCAAAGTTTTCCCAATTTTTCAGACTGACCTTTATTTCTTAAAGTAATATTGGCCACTCTGTTTTCTTCACTTAGCTTCCATTTTTTTGCCATAATACAAATCCTAACAGTCTATTCAATCGGACAATCTGCTGTGTATCCACCTTACTTCTCCACAACACAACTGTTGGTCCCAACCCCATTTATAAGGCAAGAACCTGACAGGGCACCTGTGATGGGAAAACCTTTTCTGGTGACTACCTCTTGTATCTCTTCAAGGGAATCCAAGAGTGTGGAAAGCAGTAATCAAAGCAAAAGTACCCTAGAATATGAGACATATTTTCAGTTGTTTCACACTTTTTGTTAAGTTTATATTCCAAAATGTGTTAATTCAAATTTTTTGACGCTTCAGTGTTAATCTACAAATTTTATAGTCATGAAAAGGCATAAAACTCTTTGAATGAGAAGGTGTGTGTATAAGCTTTTGGTCTGTACTGTATATGTGATGCGCAGCACATGACTGGAGAGCGAGGTATAGTTTATTTCCTAAGAAAATAATTGAACACCACCTCAGAAGATAGGTGATATTTGTGCTTAGGGTGCTTCTAGGGTGGTAAAAGATCTTGGGCACGGGCTGCAATGCATATGTATTGAATTATCAGTAGTGACAATTCCTGTACATGACCCCCTCAAATGTGTTTCCGCTAAAACCAACTGAAAATGCAGGATAAATCTCTACTTATTCCATCCAGAGCCTGCAGGTGATGCTTCCTGGGATTGTAGCTATTCTCTATCTTCTCCATCATGTCTCAGCCACGTGTCATTGCCCCAATGTTCTACATTGTCCCCTAACACTGTTATTCTGTCTTCCTTAAAAATTATCTGATTAAAAAAATTTTTGTCTATTCAGATGGGTGTCTGTTGGCTGTTCACAAAAAATGCAGAAGTGTGGTATTCGTTTCAAGTCCGTATTGTATCTGCATCTGTATTTTTCACATCCATATGTTAACCATTTTTTTTCTCCTAGTTGGTTCCCTAGCAAACAATTAAGGAAAATGAGACTGCATACGAATGGTTTCCATGTGATTTTTTTTTCCTGTGGATTCATGGACTTTTTAGCATGTCCATGGTCTGCTTGTGCGAAAAAAAAAAAATAGCGCATGCTATTTTTTTCAGACGGTCTTCACGTCAATGAAAAAAGACGCACATGTGAACAGACCTATAGAAATCAATGTGTCAGTATGCTATCTGCAAAAAAACAGATGGCATACTCATATCAAACGGCCTGTCAGTATTGACCCCAACATAGCTTGTATATCTAATTGCAGTGTTAGTTTGTATACTATACTAAGAAGGAATTGTAATGGATGGCACTATCCTATATGATGATGCTGCTAGTGAGCTGCGTTGCTGCCTACTATAATCCTGCATGGATCTCTCATCTGCCGCCGGTGGTGAGGAAATCCATGCTCCAACTGCGTTTATACATGTTCCACCTCCTTCTATGTGCTGCCGGCTCTCCGTTCAGTCCTCCCTCCACGTTAAGAACAGTCCCCAGGGTTGTGGATTGCTAACCGTCAGCTCCACTGATAACCCGTGCTAACAAGCGACTATTCACAGCACCAAAGCTACATACCACTCAGAAAGTCCTCAGAGTCTGCAGTCAGAAGGAGGAGAAATATTATAAAGCCACAGAAGCTGGAAGACTTCATCTTGAATCTATCTCTTCCGCAATCAAAGATGGCGACGCAGCGATTCCTGAGAGGGAAACTGCCGTATCATCTCTCACTTCACACAGGAGAACGCTATGCATCAGACTCACACCAACGGCAGCACATACCTCAGAAGAGAGACCATCATCGGCTCCCGGATCTCCAGCTGCGTTCTCTGCAGGAGGTGGGCCAGCGTCTGTAGCTCTTTACACTGAGGACAGGAGCCCCCTCAAACAAAGGCCCAGGCTGCAACCAGGCCTCGAGAATAACCAGGTCTTAAGCTCTAATTCAGGCCTACTTGCCTCAAGGTCACCATTTATCCCACCAAATAACGACCAAATAGAATCGCTGCCCGCCATTAATAATTCCATGACAGAAGCTACTATGAAAGACATGCTCCACGCATAGAGAAAATAATTCCAATATGATATATCGCAATACTGTCTCCCGTTCAAGCTACAATACAGTCATTAGGAGACAGAAAAGATCATGTGGAAAACAAAGTGAGTGAAGTAGCTTCCTCACATAATGATCTTATAGACACGACGAGCTTGAATCTCAATGTACAACAATTGAGAGCTAAAATGGCGGACATAGAAGACAGATCATGACATTCTTTCTTGTCCGGTGGCCTAGGCCTAATCCAATGAGCAGCTATAACTTTTCTAGCTTGATATAAGGATCTTTGTATTGCAATGTTGTTAGGTTCTGTCAGGTTGTCTATCTTCAGTACTCCCAATAGACATGCTAGGGGACTTTCCTCAATTGTTACAGAGAAGACTTTACGCGTCAGTTCTAATACAGATTTCCAGAAGGATTCCAGTTCCCTACATCCCCACATCATGTGGAGTATATCTGCCTCTTCAGTTCCGCATCTCGGGCATTCTGAATTAGGCCTAGCTCCTAAAACTCAGACACATATCTGAACATACGTCAAACGCAGATCTCCCTAAATACCTACAAACTCTCTTCAAATTGTTACTGCCAGCGCTTGACCAGCAAGAACTCATTATAGATACCTGGATGAGTCTATACCAAGAGACGTCCTAGCACGCATACATTTTTATACAGTAAAAGAGCGCCTTATTGAAAATTGGACTCCCTTCCATCACCATACCACGAAGACCATACCATGAAGATGTATTCAGACCTCTGTGCTGCAACCCTACAACTATGCCGACAACTAATGCTTATCACTTCTACACTCCATGATAACAAAATCCTATACAAATGGAGCTTCCCAGTAGGAATCCTCATAACCAGAACTGGAGTTCCTTAAGGGGTTATCCGGGTGTTAAAAAATACTGAGGGCCGGGCTGGGGTGGGCTAGTTAAACATAATAAACATGTACTTACCTCATTCAGCGCTGCCGATGTCCCGCACCGCGGTCCGTCAAAATCAATAAAAAGTGATCAAAAAGTCGTACAATCCTAAAAATAGGACCATTGAAAACCTCAAAAGACGCACAAAATAACACTACCCACAGCTCTGTACACCGAAGTATGAAAAGGTTATTAGCGCCAGAATGTGGCAAAATGACTCAATTTTTTGTACAGGAGGTTTTAATTTGTGTAACACCGTGATCGTACCGACCCAAGTAATAAAGTAGACATGTCATTTGAGGCGCACAGTGAAAGCCATAAAATCCAAGCCCACAAGAAAATGGCGCAAATGTGTTTTTTCACAATTTTCACTGCATTTGGAATTTTTTTTCCCCGCTTCCCAGTACACGGCATGGAATATTAAATACTATCACTATGAACTATCTGTTGCGTGGGAAAACAAGCCCTCTCAGCTCTTTACATGTAAAAATAAAAAAAGTTATAGATTTTTGAAGGTGGGGAGTGAAAAATGGAAAAACAAAAAAGGGCCAGGTCCTTAAGGGGTTAATAGTCCTCCCTATCTGTATCCCCATTGGCCAATAATAAGCTCATTCAGATAATTTTTTTTTCCCTTCAACAGCTTTACCTTACTCCATTTTGGCCACATATAATGGGTAGAATGCAGACTCCTGGTTGTTTCAGTTGCATGTTGTATATTCTGATTTCTGGCACGTCGTGATGACCTGACTGATAATACATTACTTTTGGCAAGTTGTGATATCCCTATTGTCCACTGTATTGGCAGCATCACTGATGTTTATTCCATGTCAGGCACCAGGGGAAGTGAACCCACTGGACAACAGCAGACGATGACTTAAGCCAACACCTGGGACTGGAGTCTAAATGGTACCCGTTTTTCAACAGAGCTCGCCGCAAAGCAGGTTGGACTTGTTGCAGTGTGGTACCACCAGGTGGTTCCACAGGCCGCGACTTTGTCTGTGGTGGCGGCCAAGGCGAGGTACAGAGAGGTTGAGCAGAATCATAGTTTGGGATATGCAGGAGGTCAGGGCAGGCAGCAAAGTAGCATAGTCAGGAATGGAACCGGGGTCACAATGGTAATTCAGAACACGAGCACAGGGCATCAGGAACAAAGCTTTCTCAAAGGCACAAAGATCTGGCGGGGTGTGCAGGGAGAGGCATGGGTCGCGGGAGCAACAGTGACAGTCCCTCCCACTCCTTTCGGCCTGTCCCTCTTTTTGGTCTGGAGGAATCTCTGCAGGAGACCACGATCCAAGATATTGTCCTGGGGCTCCAAAGATCTCTTCTCAGGCCCGAACCCCTGCCAGTCAACCAAGAAGAACCGCTTTCCTCTCACCATCTTCATGTCTAGGGCCTCAAAGATGTCGGTAGAGTCAGCCTCAGCAGCAGGAGGAGAAACTTGCAGGGAGAAGCGGTTCAAGATGACTGGCTTGAGTAGAGATACATGGAAGGAGTTTTGGATGCACATGGTGGGAGGAAGGCACAGATTATAGGCCACAGGAATGATGCACCTCAACACCTAGAAAGGACACAGGAAACGTGGACCAAGTGTGTAGACAGGGATCTTCAGCCGGACATACCTAGAGGATAACCAGACTATGTCACCTGGAGAGAAGATAGGAGGCGGCCTGATTTTCTTGGCGGCCTGGACCTTGGTTCGAGCAGAAGCCTGTAGCAGGAAAAGTCAAGTCTGCTCCTAGATGGACTTCAGATCCTGAACCAACTTTTCAACGGCAGGAACGTCTGAGGACACAGGTAGAGGAAGAGGAGTGTGTGGCTGCAGTCCATAAATGATGAAAAATGGAGCAGAGCCGGCAGATGCTGAGTCCAGGGAGTTATAAGAAAACTCTGCACATGGCAACGGAGTGGACCAGTCAACCTGACGGGCAGAAACAAAATGGCGGAGATATCAGCCCTTAACTCTTTCCACTTGACCATTAGACTGAGAGTGATAGGCAGAAAAATAGTCCAATTTCACTTAAAGCTGGCTACACAGAGATCGCCAGAATTTAGAAACAAACTGCATCCCCTGGTCAAAAATGATGTGCTGGGGAAACCGATGGAGCTGGGACATTTTGGAAAACCGATCAGTTACCACCCAGATGATGGTATTACCAGAGGAAGGTGGAAGGTTCATGATAAAATCCATAGCCTTGTGAGTCCACTGGGTATCGTCAACGGCTAAAGAAGACCAGCAAGTTTGAGACAAGATGGCTTATTTCAGGCACAGGAAGCGCAGGAATCGACAAAATCCCATACATCCTTGACCAGATCAGGCCACCAATAGAAATGGGAAATGAGGGCGACAGAGCGCTGCACCCCAAGATAGCCAGTCATATGTCAGCAATGTCCCCAAGTCAATATCCTCTTCCGAAGAGCAGGTCGGATTTATGTCTTGCCAGGAGGTAGCTGCCGAAGGTCCACTGGAGCTGCCACAACCAGTCGCTCAGGAAGAATGACATGCCGAGGAGCCGTTTCTTCCCCCATAACATCTGAAGCACCAGGCTTGATGTTCTTTTCTGCTGTAGTGAAGTGGATAAGAAAATTAAAACTGGAAAAGAAGAGTGCTCAGCGGCTCAATCCGTGACAATCTCGCTGGTTAGTCTGGAGATAGAGGAGGTTCTTGTGATCTGTGTATATGCAGACTGAAAAATGAGCTCCCTCTAGAAGATAGCTCCACTCTTCTAAGGCAAGTATTATAGCCAATATCTCTTGGTCCCGTATGGAGTAATTCCTCTCTGAGGAGGAGAAAGTATTAGAGAAGAACCCACAAGTGCGCGTTTGGCCTTTGGGCCCTTTCTGGGTGAGCACTGCTCCAGCTCCTACTGAGGAGGCGTCAACTTCCAGCTGGAAAGGCTACTCCGTATCAAGCCGTGTGAGAACTGGGGCCAAGGCAAAGGCAGACTTTAGTTTACAGAAGGCTTCTTCAGCCGCCGCGGGCCACAGTCTAGGATTGACATTCTTCTTGGTCAGCACTACAATGGGAGACACAAGAGAGAAATGTGGAATAAACTGTCGGTAGTAACTGGTGAAACCCAGGAATCTCTATATAGCACGAAATTCCGCTGGGCGAGGCCATTGGAGAACCGCAGACAGCTTAGTAGGATCAATCTTGAGGTCCTGATCAGAGATGATATAGCCCAGGAAGGGAAGACTCTTCAGGTGGAACTGGCACTTTTCGAGTTTAGTGTAAAGGCGATTGGCACTTTAATGTCTTGCTGTACACGGGAGCGGTTGAAACTCAAGGTCTGTAGAGAACACCAGGATATCGTCGAGATAGACCACGACAGAGGTATATAGCAAGTCTCTGAAGATGTCGTTGACGAATTCCTGAAAAACAGCTGTTGTGCTTACAAATGGCATAACCAGGTACTTGAGTATTGAAGGCAGTCTGTCACTTTTCACCTTTTTGATGAGATTATACGCCCCACATAGGTCTAGTTTGGGGAAGACTTTGGCTCCATGTAAGCGGTTGAAAAGTTCCATGATCAATGGCAAAGGATAGCAGTTTTTAACATGGATCTTGTTAAGGCTGTGATAGTCTATGCATGGACGAAGTGACCCATCCTTTTGGCCACAAAAAAGAACCCTGCACCGGCAGGAGAAGAGGAGTTGCGTATGAACCCCTTCTGCAGATTCTCTTTCACGTAGGCCGACATTGCTGCGGGTTTCAGGCACCGACAGTGGTTACATCCTACCTCGTAGAGGAAATGTGCCCGGCAGCAGGTCAATAGTATATAAGGCTGGCAAAAGATGCAATTCACTCAAATCCAACCTAAATAAATAAATGTTTTTTCCCCATAACCCGTGATATTTTTTCTCTCCAGAAAGGCATTCAGGCCTCTCTTGAACATTTACATAGAGTCCGCCATAACAACCTCCTGCGGCAGAGAGTTCCACAGTCTCACTGCTCTTACAGTAAAGAATCCCCGTCTATGATGATGGTAGAATCGCCTCTCCTCTAGGCTTAGAGGATGCCCCCTTGTCCTGGTCACAGGCCTAGGTATAAAAAGATCTTTGGAGAGATCTTTGTACTGTCTTTAAGGTATTTTTACATTGTTATGAGGTCTCCCCTCAGTCATCTTTTTTCTAAACTGAATAATTCAAAATTTTGTAATCTGTCATTGTATTCTAGTCCCCCCCTTCCCCTAATAATCTTGGTTGCTCTCCTCTGTACCCATTACAGTTTTACGATGTCCTTTTTATACACTGGTTCCCAAAACTGTAAACAATATTCCATGTTTATATAAGGGCAAAACTATGTCTTTATCATGAGAATCTATTCCTCTCTTGATACATCCCATAATTTTATTTACTTTAGCAGCAGCCGCCTGTCTCTGGTCACTAAAATTAAGTTTACCATCCACCAATACCCCCAAGTCCTTTTCAGCTCCAGTTATACCAAGTAATTGACTGTTTAGAACATAATTATACTTTTTGTTTCCATGGCCCAAGTGCATAACTTTACATTTATCTACATTAAATCTCATCAACCATTTCTCTGCCCATCCCTCAAGCTTCCACAAATCCCTTTGTAATGCTAAACTATCGACCTCCGTATTAATTACTTTACACAGCTTAGTATCATCTGCAAATATTGAAACTTCACTGTGTAAACCCCTACAAGGTCATTAATACAAATATTAAAACTAAGTGGCCTCAACACTGACCCCTGTGGCACTCCACTGGTAACGTTAACCCAATATGAGAATGTGCCATTAACGATAACCCTCTGTTTTCTATCACTAAGCCAGTTACTTACCCAAATACACAGATTTTCCCCTAGTCTTAGCAGTCTCATTTTATGTACCAACTTTTAATGTGGCACTGTGTGAAATGCCTTTGAAAAGTCCAGATATACAACATCCACAGCGTCCCCAAGATCCAGCCGGGAGTTTACTTCCTCATAGAAGCCAATCAGATTAGTCTGACAGGACCGATGTACAGTGTTATGTACAGTGAGATACTCCAGGATAGCATCTTTAACAAGCCACTCAAATATTTTCCCCACAACAGAGGTTAGACTCACACGTCTATAGTTTCCATGATCGCTTTTGAATCCTGGGCAGGATAGGGCAGTCGTAGGGATGGTGCATTGGTAAAAGTCTTTTCTTGCTTCTCCGAAAAGACTTCCGCAAAATCTTGGTATGAAGCTGGGAGACCCAGCAGAGGCTTGGTGGACACTGAAGAGACCGAATTGGACACAGAATACAGTGAGACTGGCACTCCAGGAATCCAAGAAGGCAGAAATCTGGAACTGGCTACCAGTCCCAGAGCTGAGCAGAACGGTAATATTCGAACGTAGAGAAGCTTTGCTCTCACCTAGGGACGCTTCTCCCAAGAACCCTAGGTGCGTGCATTTCCCTGACGATGAGGACTGTACAGGTCTCAAGAAAGTGCTCTGGGCAGGCACAATAGAGGCAGAGGTTCCCCTGTCTGCATCTAGAACGCTGTTGGGTAGTCAGACGAGCTTTATCCACCTGCATTATTTCTTCTACAGCTGACACGAATGGTGGATGACACTGCCTTCGGAAGACAGGAGCCAGACGGGGCAAACGTCGGGTCCTGACTTGCAGGTTATCTCAGAAGCCAGGGTATGGAACTGAACAGCATAATCACCGACAGACGAGACGCATTGATGCAGGTTCAGCAGTGCGGTCTCAGCAGAAGACGTCCGTGCAGGTTCCTCACAGTCAGACTGGAATTCAGCAAAAAAGGAGGTGATGTTGGCTGTGCCTGGGTCTTTTCTGTCCCAGAGGAGAGTAGCCCATGCCAAGACCTTCCCCGAGAGGAGACTGATGATGAATGTCTTCGTAGACGTTCCATGACGAACTGTGTCAGCATAAGTTCAATGTGCAGGGAGCACTGGGAGATAAAGCCTCTGCACAACTAGGGGTCCCCATCATACTGGGAGGGCATGGAAAGTCTCAGCTTGGGCTTCACAGGTGGTAGACGAACCGGAGTAGCGAGAGGAGCTGCAGGAACTTAATGCGGCTGCTCTGTAGCCATCAATTGCTGCAACATGGCGGTGATTTGTCCAAGTTGATGACCTTGCGCGGCAATCTGCTGGGACTGCTGGACCACATGGTGGTAAGATCAGCCAGTTCAGGTAGCGGAACCTTTGTGGGATCCAACTGTGGCCGGATCTAACTGTCAGGCATCAGGGGTCAACATTGCGGACGATGACGTAAGCCGACAGCTGGGACCAGGGCCGAAGTGGTACTAGGTTTTCACCAGAGCCTGCTGCAAAGCAGGTTGGACTGGTTCTCGGTAGTACCACCAGGTCTCTGTCCGTGGTGGCGGCCAAGGCGAGGTACAGAGATGTTGAGCAGAATTGTAGTCATATCGTAACATATTACTTAAAAATCTGTAAATTTTATGTAATCGGTTATGTTCTGTTTAGGCAGGGATCCGTTATCCATGCGTTTTTTAGACAGAAAAAATGATGGAGGCTGCAGTACTTTTTCTCCATTTGAAAAAAGTGCATGGATAACAGATCGGATGACATAAAATTTACATTGATTTCAATGGAATTTTTACTGATACATTAAATACCGGTACCTCAATTCTTTACTTTTTTTTAACGGAAGGAACGGTAGTGTGAATGTAGCCAAATAATTAGGCAAATCTCTCTCTTCAGCTGATCCATTACGTTTTGAAATGCATGTGTGAATGCACCCTAAGTGTCTCAACTCAGGGTTAGCCTCGCATCACCTTCGGTTGGGGGCGAGAAGTGGTGAGGAACTGCACTGTGGCTCTATGAAGTGCCCTTAACGTGCAGCATTGATTTGTATCGCCTTGCGATGTCAAGTAACTCTCTGGTACCTTATCCAAGCAGTAAGTGACAGACCATTAAAACAATTTTAGATTGGGGAAAAGGGGAACAATATACAGTACAGACCAAAAGTTTGGACATACCTTCTCATTCAAAGTTTTCTGTATTTTCATGACTATACAAATTGTAGATTCACTGAGGGCATCAAAACTATGAATTAACCATGAGGAATTATATACTAAACAAAAAGTGTGAAACAAATGAAAATCTCTTATATTTTAGGTTCTTTTTTGCTGTGATTACTGCTTTGCACACTATTGGTCTTCCAGCAGTCTTGAAGGAGTTCCCACAGATGCTTAGCACTTGTAGTCCAGCTCACCCCAAACCATCTCAATAGGGTTCAGTTCTGGTGACTGTGGAAGCCAGGTCATCTGATGTAGCCCCCCATCACTCTCCTTCTTGGTAACATAGCCCTTACACAGCCTGGAGGTGTGTTTGTGGTCATTACCATAGACGGCAATAGCGGCGCGGCGCAGATGCGGTGCCACACATGTGTGGCACCGATCCGGCCCGCACACCGCAAAAAGAAGCATGGGCATACCGCTGTGTGAATGTACCCTAAGGATGTTTCTGTGTGTACCCAGGTTACTAAACAATCAGATGCTCAAAGTGCCTAGTACACGATTAAATATCCCTGGTGAGAGCGGGGCTATTTGGGAAGTAGTAATGTGTACATAACCGAACTATTCGAGTCATCCAAGCCAGAAGACAACCAGGACTGGTAGGTAATCTAATCAAGTGAAAATTACTAGTATTTATCTGATAAATTCCAGACAAAGAGAGTGGGGTTCAAAAATTGCCCCAGGTGGGCACCACTTCCTTTTCCACAGCGGAGGGTAGTACCCAGACTTACATAGATATGGATGAACTTCGCTTGCGGCGGTGCTCAGCCCAATGTAGGAAAGAATGGCAATTCAACAAATGAAGGAATGGAATAGGCGGCACTCACCATCCACATGTCTAGGTGCAGAGAGGATAAACCCAGGCAGTTTACATGGCGACTGGCCATTTCATGTTAAACATGCTTCATCTAGCCATCCATGTGTAACACGTAACGGCCCGTCACTATGTAAACTGCCTGGTTTTATTTATGAATAGAAGGGGAAAAATTGAGTTTTTGTTGGGAAGATTCAGATTTTAGTTTTCAGGTGTCATCATGTCATGTTTGGAGAACCTCTGAGGTACCAGAAACCCATTCCCCCCCGGAGAACGACTCCATGTTGTAAGCATTTTATCATGGGGTATAGGGGGCATTTTAACCACTTTCCGTCAATGGACTTTTTAGCTTTTAAGTTTCTATTTTTCGGTCCCCACCTTCAAAAATCCATAACTTTTTTTTACTTTTCCGTGTACAGAGCTGAATAAGGGTTGGTTTTCTGTGTAACACATAGCACTTCCTAGTGACGGTATTTTACATTCCGGGCCGTGTCCTGGGAAGTGAGAGAAAATTCCAAATGCAGTGAAATTGACAAGAAAAAGCATTTGTATCATATTCTTGTGAGCTTAGGTTTTTTTTCAGCTTTCACTGAATGCACCAAATGTCATATCCAACTTATCCTTTGTTTCAATAGGATCATGCGGATTACCAAATTTATATAGGTTTTAATATATTTTGATAAATTTAACAAATTTAAAACCTTTTTCAACAAACAATAAAATCTTCATTTCACCGTATTCTGACACTTTTATAATTTTTTCATACTTTGGACTACAGAGCTGTGTAAGGTGTCATTTTTTTGTGGGACTTGATGGCATTTTCAATACTACCATTGTAGGGACTGTACAAACCTTTCATCATTTTTTATAAAAGATTTTATGTGTTGGAAATTGCAATTTTAACATCTGAGCACATTTTTTAAAATTACGGGTTTAACCACTGGGAATAAGCGTATTCTTTTTTTTTTTTAGAGACTTGGGTGCAGTGAAAACTAATGTGTTGTGATTTTTTTAATACTTTTTAAAAAATTATATTTTTTTTATGTATTGGGGGCTATTGGGGAATTTGAATTAATTTTATTTTCTTTTTTTAGTGTTTTTTTCCACTTTTAACCCCTTAAGGACGCAGGGTTTTTTCGCTCATTCCTCACTCTCCACATTCAAAAATCCATAACTTTTTCATTTTTCCGTGTACAGACCTGTGTGAGGGCTTATTTTGTGCGTAACAAATTTTACTTTCCCATGATGTTATTTATTATTCCATGCCGTGTACTGGGAAGCTGGAAAAAAATTCCAAATGTGGAAAAATTGAAAAAAAAAACGCATGTGCGTCACGTTCTTGTGGGCTCAGTTTTTACGACTTTCACTCTTCGCTCCAAATAACACCTCAGCTTTATTCTTTTGTTCGGTACGATCGCGGTGATACCAAATTTATATAGGTCTTATGGTGTTTTAACACATTTTAAAAATTAAACGAATGTGGACTAAAAAAGGAAAAAAAGATTTCACCATCTTCTGACGCTAATAACTTTTTCATACTTTGGTGCACGGAGCTGGGGGAGGGGTCATTGTTTGCGAAATGAGCCGATGTTTTCATCACTACCATTTTGAGGACTGTGCGACATTTTGATCACTTTTCAGTACATTTTTTATGTCATGTAAAAAGGTGTAAAAGTTGCATTTTGGACCATTTCCCGTCTCGGAGGTCACCGCCGGCAGTAACCGTTTTTATATTTTGATAGATCGGGCATTTTGGGACGCGTTTTGCATGTTTGGAATGCCTTTGAAAATCCAGAAATTAACAACATCCACACAGGCTAAAAAAAAAATAAATCTTCCCCTAATATCCAGACGCTTTCGTTTACGTATTCCCTGCATTATAAGACGCCAATCAGAGATTAGCTTCTGACAGGAACCGATGTACAGTGTTTGACATGAGATACTCCCTAATAGCATCTTCAAGACACTCCAAAATATTTCCCCACAACAAGGGTATGATACTCACACGTCGATATAGTTTCCTGATCGTCTTTGAATCCTGGCAGCAGGAAGGCAGTACACCGTGGGAATGGTGCAAAAAAAAATTGTAAAGTCTTTTTTGCTTCTTTCCAAAAAAGAGACTTCCGCAAAATCAAAATTGTATGAAGCTGGGAGACACCAGCAGAGCTTTGGTGGACACTGAGAGACCGAATTGGAATACAAGAAGTACGATGTAACAGACTGGCACTCCAGGACCAGAAGAGAATATAAATCTGGAACTTGCTACCATTCCCAGAGCTGGTAGCAGGAACGTTAATATTCCGAACGTAAGAAAGCTTTGCTCTACTACAAGGGACGCCTTCTTCCCAAGAACCCTAGTTGCCGTTCATTTCCCTGACGATGAGGACTGTACGATGTCAACAGAAAGTGCTCTTGGGCAGGCACAATAGAGGCAAGGTTCACCGGTTCGCATCTAGAACGAACTGTTGGGGTAGTTCAGACTAGCTTATAATCACCTGCATTATTTCTTACAGCTGAACGAATGGTGGTGACACTGCCTTCAGGAAGACAGGACCAGACGGGGCAACGTCGGGTCCATGACTTGCAGGTTATCTCAGAGCACAGGGTTATGGTCAACTGAACAGCATAATCACGACAGACGACAGAGACGCAAATTAAAAAAATGCGGTTCACGCAGTCGGCTAAGCGAAGACGGCTTAGAGAAAAAAAAACTAAAGAAAAAGAGAAAGCAGATTCCTCAAAGTCAGACGGAATTCAGCAAAAAGAGGTGATGTTTGGCTGTCATGGTTTTTCTGTCTCCAGAGGAGGAGTAGCCCATGCCAAGACATTCACCGAGAGGATGACTGATGATGAACTGTCTTCGTGAACGTTCAATGACGAATTGTGTCAGGCATAAGTTCATGTGCAGGGTAGCAGGGAGATAAAGCCTCTGCACATCCACTAGGGGTCCCCCATATACTGGGGAGGGCATAAGGAAAGTACTAGCTTGGGGCTTCACAGGGCTGGTAGACGAACGAGTAAGTCGAGGGAGCTGCAGTGAACTTATGCGCTGGCTTTCTGTATCCATCAATTGTGCACATTGCGGTGTTTGTCCAAGTATGATGAACTTTGCGCGCAATACTTCTGGGACTGCTGACCACATTGGTGGTAAGATCAGCCCAGTAGGTAGCGGAACTTGTGGGATCCAACTGTGGCCGGATCTAACTTTCAGAGCATCATGGGCAATCATTGCGGACGATGACGTACGCCGCAACTGGGACCCACGGGCCGAAGTGTGTACTAGGTTTTCACCAGAGCCGCATGCAAAGCAGTTGGACTTGTATCTCGGTGTCCACCAGGTCTCTGTCCGTGGTGGCGGCCAAGGCGAGGTACAGAGATGTTGAGCCAGAATTGTAGTCATATCGTAACATATCTTAAAAATCTGTAAATTTTATGTAACGGTTATTTCTGTTAGCAGGGATCCGTTATCCATAAAAGAAAAAAAAAAAAAAAAAAAAAACGTAATTTTTTAGACAGAAAAAATGATGGAGGCTGCAGTACTTTTTCTCCATTTGAAAAAGTGCATGGATAACAGATCGGATGACATAAATTTACATTGATTTCAATGGAATTTTTACTGATACATTAAATCAGGTACCAAGACCTCATCTTTACTTTTTTTTAACGGAAGGAACGGTAGTGTGTATGTAGCCAAATAATTAGGCAAATCTCTCTCTTCAGCTGATCCATTACGTTTTGAAATGCATGTGTGACGCACCCTAAGTGTCTCAACTCAGGGTTGCCTCGCATCAACTTCGGTTGGGGGCGAGAAGTGGTGAGGAACTGCACTGTGGCTCTATGAAGTGCCCTTAACGTGCAGCATTGATTTGTATCGCATTGCGATGTCAAGTACTCTCTGGTACATTATCCACTAGTAGTACAGACCATTAACACATTTTAGATTGGGGAAAAGGGGAACAATATCTTCAAGACCAAAAGTGTGGACATACCGTCTCATTAAAGTTTTCTGTATTTTCATGACTATACAAATTGTAGATTCACTGAGGGCATCAAACACTATGAATTACCATGAGGATTATATACTAAACAAAAAGTGTGAAACAAATGAAAATCTCTTATATTTTAGAGTACTTTTTGCTGTGATTACTGCTTGCACACTATTGGTCTTCCGCATCTTGAAGGAGTTCCCACAGATGCTTAGCACTTGTGGCCATTTTGCCTTACTCTGCGGTCCAGCTCCCCACACACCAACCCTCAATAGGGTTAGTTCTGGTTGACATGTGGAGCCAGGTCATCTATGTAGCCCCCCATCACTCTCCTTCTTGGTAACATAGCCCTTACAAAGCCTGGAGGTGTGTTTGTGGTCATTACCTAATAGACGCAAATAGCGGCGCGGCGCAGATCGGTGCCACACATTGTGGCACCGATCCGGCAAGACACCGCAAAAAGAAGCATGGGTTATACCTCTGTGTAATGTACCCTAAGGATTTCTGTGTGTACCCAGGTTACTAAACAATCATATGCTCAAAGTGCCTAGTACACGATTAAATAACCCTGGTGAGAGCGGGGCTATTGGGAAGTAGTAATGTGTACATAACCGAACTATCGAGTCATCCAAGCCAGAAGAGCAACCAGGACTGGTAGGTAATCTATCAAGTGGAAAATTACTAGTATTTATCTGAATAAATTCCAGACAAAGAGGTGGGTTCAAAAATTGCCCCAGTGGGCACCACTTCACTTTCCACAGCGGAGGGTAGTACCCCAGACTTACATAGATATGGTATGAACTTGCGCTTGCGGCGGTGCTCAGAGCCCATTGTAGGAAAAATGGCAATTCAACAAATGAAGGAATGGAAGGCGGCACTCACCATCACACATGTCTAGGTGCAGAGGAGGATAAACCCAGGCAGTTTACATGGCGACTGGCCATTTCATGTTAAACTGCCTTCATACTACCATCCATGTGTAACACGTAACGGCCGTCACTATGTAAATGCCTGGTTTTATTTATGAATAGAAGGGGAAAATTGAGTTTTTGTTGGAAGATTCAGATTTTAGTTTTCAGGTGTCAGCTGTCATGTTTGGAGAACCTCTGAGGTACCAGAAACCCATTCCCCCCCGAGAACGACTCCATGTTGTAAGCTTTTCATGGGGTATAGGGGCATTTTAACCACTTTCACGTCAATGGACTTTTAGCTTTTAAGTTTCTATTTTTCGGTCCCCCACCTTCAAAATCCATAATTTTTTTTACTTTTCCGTGTACAGAGAGCTAATAAAGGGTTGGTTTTCTGTGTAACACATAGCACTTCCTTGACGGTTTTTTACATCCGGGCCGTGTCGTGGGAAGTGAGAGAAAATTCCATTTTTTGTGGGACTGATGGATCTTCAATACTACCATTGTAGGGACTGTAAAACCTTTCATCATTTTTATACAAGATTTTATGTGTTGGAAATGCAATTTAACATATGAGCACATTTTTTAATTAGGGTATTTAACCACTGGAATAAGCGTATTCTTTTTTTATAGACTGGGTGTTTTGGGACTTGGGTGCAGTGAAAACTAATGTTGTGTGATTTTTTAATGCTTTTTAAAATTATTTATTTTTTATGTATTGGGGGCTATTGGGGAATTTGAATTAATTTTATTGTCTTTTTTTAGTGTTTTTTCACTTTTAACCCTTAAGGACGCAGGGTTTTTTCGCTCAGTCCTCACTCTCCACATTCAAAAATCCATAACTTTTTCATTTTTCGTGTACAGACCTGTGCGAGGGCTTATTTGTGCGTACAAATTTACTTTCCATGATGTTTTTATTATTCCATGCCGGTACTGGGAAGCTGAGAAAAAATTCCAAATGTGGAAAAATTGAAAAAAAAAACGCATGTGCGTCACGTTATTGTGGGCTCATTTTTTTACGACTTTCACTCTTCGCTCCAAATAACACCTCAGCTTTATTCTTTTGTTCGGTACGATCACGGTGGATACAAATTTGTTAGGTCTTATGGTGTTTTAACACATTTAAAAATTAAACGAATGTGGACTAAAAAAGGAAAAAAAGATTTCACCATCTTCTGACGCTATAACTTTTCTACTTTGGTGCACGGAGCTGGGGGAGGGTCATTGTTTGCGAAATGAGCCATGTTTTTCATCACTACCATTTTGAGGACTGTGCGACATTTGATCACTTTTCAGTACATTTTTATGTCATGTAAAAAGGTGTAAAAGTTGCATTTTGGACCATTTCCGTCTCGGAGGTCACCGCCGGCAGTATAACCGTTTTTATATTTTGATAGATCGGGCATGTTTGGATGCAGCGGTGGACTAATGTGTTTGATTTTTAGCTGTTACTATATTTTATATCAGTTCTAGGGAAAGGGGGTGATTTGAACATTTAATATTTTATAAATTTTTTAAACTTTTTTATTTTTTCACTATTTCTTAGACCCTCTAGGGTACATTAACCCTAGATGGTCCGATCGTTCCTACCATATACTGCAATACAACTATATCTCAGTATATGGCATTTCTGCACACTATACATTACAATGAGCCACTGGCTCATTGTAATGAATAGGCAGAATCCCTTCAGCCTTGGGTCAAACGAAGACCCGAGGCTGTAATGGCAACCGATCACCGTCCCCTGATGACGGTCGAGGGAGCGACGATCGGAGGTAAGATGGCAGCGCCCATGCGTCACCATGCTTTCAGTGCCGCTGGCAAAGGGGTTAAAGAGGGGCTGAGGATGGCTGACCTCACACCAGGGCGTTCTGTAATGACCCGGAGCGCATTACTAAATTGTTATAATTAATGAGATGTAGTGTATGAATAGGTAATGCAATTGTCATAACAAATGTCATGTTTTCCCCTAGTCATTGTTTACCATTGCTACAGGCTGATTGAGATGGGACCCTGGCACCCGGGAAGCTATAGAGGGGAGAGACCCCGGCACCCGGGGAGCCATAGAGGGGAGAGACCCCGGCACCCGGGGAGCCATAGAGGAGAGTGTCACGATAGGCTGTGATGTATACTTGATGTGCTGTGACGTATGCTTGAGATGTGTCACTATATGGGGGTTGTATTGTGTTACAGGTGTATTCGTATATAATCATGTGTAACATGGACCTCTGGAGGTTTGTAGTCCTGGAATGTTTACTCTCCTCCAGAAGTCTCAGTGACTCCACAGCTCCAGTGGGGGTTTGCTGTACTAGGGTAATAAATTCCCACCACCCCCTACTAGGTGATAAGCAGATAGCAGAGGAGGTGGGGGTGGATTTGGGTGTGGAGCTGTGTTGATGAACCTTTGGGAGGAGAGCAAGCTGCGGCGCTCTACCTGAGGACATGGCTGATATGTAACTTGTGATTATACTGGAATAAAACCTGAAGAAATATTTTAATCGCTCAGTGCTTGTTTCTCGATCACGAGGCCTTTCATAGAAGACTTGGTGGCAGCGGTGGATGGAAGCACTGAGCAGAATGCGGAGACACGAGCTGGAGGAGCTGACCGTGGGCCCCGCTGAGGAAGTTGGTGCAGGAATCGGGATTGTGCCGAGGGTAAGAAGAAAGCGGAGCTCATTGCCCTCCTGATACATCTCAGCCAGGACAGCGATGCTGCATCAGACTCCTCTCCTGTAACGGTCAGTACCCCGGCTTCCAGAACCATCAGTCTCCCATGGAGAGGTCCGATACTGACCGTGATGTGGAAGAAACTATTTCAAAGAAGATTAAAAATGTTCAGTGGAGAATTGAGCACAGCGAGAGCTGGAGCTGCTAAAGATGGTCCATAGGAAGTCCTGAGGAGTTATCAAAGGGAGATAGCCCAACGCGGGAAGCCACCAGTGATGGTCATGCTTGGGATCTTCTCAAGCTTTCAGTCTGCTCCCTACCTTCCAGGAGGACAGAGAGAACATCGATGACTTCTTGAGAAACATTTGAGATCATGTGTAAGTCCTACAGTATTGCGGAGGAGGATTGGACCTGTTTATTGGACGGGAAATTACAGGTAGAGCAAGTTCTACATTTTGTTCTTCTCAAGAAGAAGGCGATGGGACTATGATGAAGTTAAGCGGCACTGCTAGACGATATGCCATCACGCCCGAATATTACAGGCAGCGGTTTCTGTTCCCTTCTAAAAGGGGCCAAAGAACTACCTGGAGTTCAGCAACAAACTACTCTCATACCCTTAATCAGTGGAGTCGTGGTTGTGAGACGAATTATGAGGAACTGAGACAGTTTTCCTGAAAGAACAGTTTTCTGGAGATATGTCCGTGGAAAATTAGGAGTGGGTACATGGATCCGTGAGCCAAGACTGCAAAGGAGGCCGCACGAATGGCAGACAGGTATGCACAAGCCGCTCCGCCACTCGCAAAATTCTGTGCAACCCACCATCCCAGTCACAGGAGGTAATGACGCATCATAACAAGAAGGTCATCTCTATCCGTCCTCACAAGCCCTGGGTGTGCCAGTGGGGAGCCTCCGGCTTTACGAAAATGTTTTAAATGTGGTTCTCCAGAACTTACAAGCCTTCTGTCCAGGCCTTAGGCGATCTCCCTTCTGACCCATGTCCCTACATCAGTACACCCTGTGCTGCAGTAGGTTGGGGGGAGGTGGACGATTATCCTGGAGGAAAGCAAAACCACAGAAAAGGTGATGACTTCAGGGAGACCCAGCATGTGTACGGAGCTGGCTATGAGGTGATACAGCCATCAGAACAGCTGGCTATGAGGTGATACAGCCATCAGATACAACCCTTGGTCTACTCTACTGGAAGGAAAAAATGATGGGAAGAGAACAGAAGGACAGAGAACAGAGGCCAGTGCTGGGAAACACAACAAACCGGAAATGGAGAATCTACACATGTTATTCTGTCACAGCCCAAATCAGGGAAAATGGAGCTGACAGATTATCTTCGAACTCATCCTCGTGAACAAACCTGGAGTACCTGGATTATCCCACTGGCTGGAGGGCAAGCAGAACCCATCAGGTGTAGCTGGACTGATTATTATTACCTAAGGACCCCCCCTTAGCTGAGGAGGAGGAGCTTCTACTAGAGGAGACATCAGGGGGAGGAGCCAGAATAGTAGAGTCTACAAGAGATCGGGGGAGGCAGACTTCTGACTGAGGGAAGCTCCATAGGAGAAATCAGGGGGAGGAGCAGAGATCTAGGAATCAAGGGTCAGGAGCAATAGGAGGAGGAGCTCTACTGAAGGAGACATCAGGGGAGAGACCAGGAATAGCTGAGGAGGGAGGAGCTTCTACTGAGGAGACATCAGGGGAGGAGCCAAGAATAGTTGGCGAGAGCAGACATTCTATGAGGAGGGAGCATCAGGGGAGGAGCCAGGAATAAGTGAGGAGGAGGAGCTGGTGCACAGTGACTAGGGACAGTGAGCAGGAGGAGGACGCTGTGTGAGGAAGAGACGTGTCCATGCACTGAGGCGAGAGAAGGGTAAAGTGACCAGAGGGAGGAACTACAACTCCCAGACTGCTCCAGGAGCTAGCACATAAATGGAGGGACTACAACTCCCAATGGCTACCAGGAGACACCACACTGTATGATGGGACATAATATCCCAGGCCATGCTCAGGAGGCACACACTATATGGAGGGGACTACTTACGTCCCAGCATGATCCAGGAGCAAACACATATGCAGAGGGACTACCACCCCCAGCATGCTTTAGGAGCAGACACACTACAACACTCAGTATGCTGCACGATTTTGCCACTATATGAGGACTACAACGCAGATGCTCCAGGAGCACACTTGTATATGAGGGACTTAAACTCCCGCATGCTCCAGGAACACACACATGGTGGAGGTCTAAAATTGTAAGTCTCCGTGCGCTCCTAAACGAGGACGGAATAGTTAGAGGACTTCTACGAATCGGGAAGGAGCCAGAATGCGATGCAGGGAGGCTTTACTAAGGAGAATCAGGGGGAGGAGCAGGAATAGTGAGGAGAGAAGCTTCTATGAGGAGACATCAGGGGGAGGAGTCCAGGAAGTGTTGAGGAGGAGCTTCGAGGTAGCATCAGGGGAGATCGAATATAGCAGGGCGTTTGAGGAGACACAGGCGAGAAGATAGCTGAGGAGGAGAAGTTCTACTGAGGAGACAATCAGGGGAGGAGCCAGGAATAGTTGAGGAGGAGACTTCTACTGAGGAGACAGCCGGGGGGAACAGGAATAGTGAGGAGGAGGGGAGGAGCTTCTACTGAGGAGACATCAGGGGGAGGAGCCAAGAATAGCTGAGGAGGAGCAGCTTCTACTGAGGAGACATCAGGGGAGGAGCCAGGAATAGCTGAGGAGGAGGAGCTGGGTCACATGACTAGTGGACAGTGAGCAGGAGGAGGACGTGTGTGAGGAAGAGAGTGTCCTGCACTGAGGCGAGAAGAGGTAAGTGACCAGAGGAGGAACTACAACTCCCAGCATGCTCCAGGAGCTCACGCACTATATGGAGGGACTACAACTCCCAGCATGCTCCAGGAGCACACACACTGTATGGAGGGACTACTACTCCCAGCATGCTCTAGGAGTGCACACACTATATGGAGGGACTACTACTCCCAGCATGATCCAGGAGCACACACTATATGGAGGGACTACAACCCCCAGCATGCTTTAGGAGCACGCACACTACAACACTCAGTATGCTGCACGATTTTGCACACTATATGGAGGGACTACAACTGCCAGCATGCTCCAGGAGCACACTTGCTATATGGAGGGACTTCAACTCCCAGCATGCTCCAGGAACACACACACACACTATATGGAGGGACTACAACCCCCAGCATGCTCCAGGAGCACACTTGCTATATGGAAGGACTACAACTCCCAGCATGCTCCAGGAGCATACACATTGGTGAGAAGGTCCCTTTCAAATTGTAATGTCCTCAGTGCAGGAGCTTCTACTAAGGAGACAACAGGGGGAGGAGTCAGGAATAGCTGAGGAGGAGCTTCTACTAAGGAGACATCAGGGGGAGGAGCCAGGAATAGCTGAGGAGGAGGAGCTTCTACTAAGGAGACAACAGGGGGAGGAGTCAGGAATAGCTGAGGAGGAGAAGCTTCTACTGAGGAGACATCAGGGGGAGGAGCCAGGAATAGTTGAGGAGGAGCTTCTACTGAGTAGACATCAGGGGGAGGAGTCAGGAATAGCTGAGGAGGAGGAGCTTCTACTGAGGAGACATCAGGGGGAGGAGCCAAGAATAGTTGAGGAGGAGAAGCTTCTACTGAGGAGACATCAGGGGGAGGAGCCAGGAATAGTTGAGGAGGAGGATCTTCTACTGAGGAGACATCAGGGGAGGAGCCAGGAATAGCTGAGGAGGAGGAGCTTCTACTGAGAGGTAATTATGGGGAGAAAGAAGGAAAATCTACGGAGGAGGAGCTTCTAATGAGGATACATCAGGGGGAGGAGCCAGGAATAGTTCAGGAGTAGTTTCTACTTGTGGCGTAAATAGAGCTCACTGGGCCCCAGGGCAAGATTCCCTTCCGCCCTAAATGCAACCACCGCCATTACTACTATGCAATAATAAAATACATATAGGCATTTTTATTGTGTGTGGGGAGGAGGGTGTAACATACTAGTGCAGCATCCCCCACTGGGGCCTAGCCTTTTCTTGGGGCCTGATGGCAGCCGGGGCCCACAATACCGGAGTGGCTGGCGGTTGCGGCCTAGACGCGCTTATGTCACGGTGCTTGGTATGGGGACCGGAGGGCTGTCCTACAGCCTGGCAGGTCTCCAGCAGGTGGTGTGCGCAAGAAATAATGGAGGGAGAGGCTGAGGTACTGGGTCTCCCTGGGGCAACCCCTGAGTGTCTGTAGTATGAGTCCCTGGTAGATAGATGGGGCGCCCCCTTGATGGTGACAGCCGTAGCAGGGACCAGACGGAGGCAACATTGTGCATAAATAACTTACAGTTCTTTATTCGAACCAACAGCAGGCAACGGCCTAAACGAGTCCGTACAAATGGTCGGGTTACTGGGAGTGATCTTGAAGAGTGAACCCCAGGAGTTGGGATGTAGCTGTGTCTAATGCTGGAAGCTGCAGCTTTGTCCTGGGTCTTCTGTGTGAGCTCACTAGAGGTGTGAGGCACACGCTGTCTCTGGTCACTCAGGGTAGAGTTGATAAGCTGAGGCCTGTAGCAAGAGCGTGTACTCTGAGGTGATGCTCCTCAGGAGCTGGGTTCCAAGACTCACTTGCAGGAGAGCTTGCTGGAAAGAGACCTTGTCACTTCCTGTCCAGGGGTTTTGTAACTCCCTGGTCAGGTGGTCTCACTCTCCAATCGCACTCCAGTTTACAGATTGGAACATCATTGGATAACAATAGCAAATACAATTAACCCTTGCCTATCCAGGCAGTATCTACCGCTGCATATTACCTATTGGTGTGCTGAATGGTACAAGGGGCTTATTCGTAACCACTCCTCTGCCATGTGCATTGGCAGGGGTGTTGCATACCCCCGGGGCAATTGAAAGAGCCACCAACAGCTCGGCTATGGACCAAATGGGATAAGAAAACTAATGCTGACCAGCAGCGGATGGTTTCCAGAGGGTCCAGGTGTATTACAGCCGGTAGGGGTGTAGATGGTATAGGTTGCACTTTCAAGGAAGTGCTGGCTACGTGCAGGTAGGGGACAATCCGCCCATGGTTCTGGAGACAGGCACCTGGGTTGGTGTTGGACTGGATACACAAAATACATACATATATACCTACATACCATAGTTGGTAGCTAATGCCCTTAAACCAACTTTATGGTAGGGAAAGGTGTGGTGTCATGTCCTGTAATCCACTCCTTGCACCAAGGCCTGACTATTTGTTCGAAAACTCTTCTTCCTTGGCGAAAAATAGTAATACATTTAGGTACATACAATACATACAGTACAGTTTTAAATGCCGTCTGACGTTCTTACCCTGTGTATATGACATCTAGGTGCTTCTAAGTGAACACCCCAGTCCTCTAAGGACCCACAGTTTACAGAGGCCACACAATGACTGAGCTCAGATTCTAGGTGTAAGCCTGCGGTCAGGATTTACATACAAAAGATGGTCCAACACAGTCATACTACAATCCTGCAAAGCCTATGAAAATGTAAACTGCAAGCTGACTGACAATAAATTACAGGTGTACAAACATTTGAACGCACATTGGCTTTAGCAGCCCACTGGGTAAATTACTTGAACGTTGCAAACGTTACTGAAACTGACTACTCATGGTAGATATTGCAAACAACATTCCTGAAAATGAAAAAACATTCAGTGCAAAACATCACAATAGCAACTTTTCCTCTATGGCAGTTGGCTATAAGTCTCTCAGAAGGCTCTAAGGCAAAGTCCATATTCTGGGCACAGCCCTTAATGCAGGGAAAAGTGCATTCAAAGGGTCTCCTCTAGATGCGTAGGGACAGAATCCTTTGTGGATGGTGGCTCTGCGTCAGCAGAGGTTGGTGCTAACATAGCATATATGGAATACAGTTCAAGGAAAGTCTCTTGACTTGTAATAAATAGGGAGAAGAGTCTCAGGAAAGTCTCTGGCTCTATGAGGGCTATGGGGGCTCAGCCCAACTGGGAGTAGCAGAAAAAAGTCATAGATACAATATATATACAATAGAGAAAAGTTTACCTGTTAAGGGATACAGCCCATCAGGGTCTACTCTGTATCAGAGTGGTCTGAAATAGCAGTGAGTATCTCAGGATCTGTGAAGCGGCTTCCGACCTTTGTGCTGGGACAGCTGGTATTCCTGCAGATACGCAGGAGGTTTCCCTTTTGTATTTCTCTGAGATCTCCTGAGCTCCTGTTGGGAGAAAATTACCATTTCCTCCTCGTCATCGTCTCCGAAATCAGGCACTGGAGTAGGAATCGCAGGCGCCTCAGAGGCGACGGGGGCAACAGGTTCTGGGACAGGGCCATCCTCCGCAGGCAACAGAATTGGGGACTGCGGCGGGGAGGGTGACCTTTCCGAGTAACTCTCACTGGGGTAGAGACAACCACACAGAATTGAGGCACAGTCACAAGTTCAAGAAAACTGGGAGTGGATGAACACAAAGGGGCTCTTGGACTGGGAGTTGTGGTCAGAGGACTTGACACAGGAGCAAAGGATCGTAGACATCTCTTCAGCCGATTCCTGTGTACCCAGAGTGGTAGACTGTCTGCTCTTGAAATCTCGTAGACTTAAGGGGAGAGGCTGTCCCTAACTAGGTATGGCTCACACTCCCAACGCCCATCTAACTTACTGGTGGGATGGTTGTTTCACAGCCACACTCGTTCTCCGGGGGCAAGAGGCTCAGCACAGGCATTCCGGTCAAAGTCTCTTTTTTGTTTGTTTCGGGCTTCCTCCACCCGAAGGTCCACAATTTTTCTGGCATCCGACAGGCGCCTCTGGTGTTCTTGAACCCAATCAGTCTGGGGTAGTGGAGATTGCGAATCAGGGGATTCCATGTCTATGGCCATATCAGCAGGGAGATGGCCATAACTTCCGAACATCAGGTAGTAGGGAGTGTATCCTGTGGAGCAATGGGTGGTGTTCTTGTACAGGTACACTAACTCCGGTAGTAGTTTCGGCCAGTCAACCCTTTTCGCACTGGTCAGGGTCTTCAGCATATTGATGAGGGCCTGGTTCATCTTCTCGCAGAGTTCATTGCCCTGCGGATGGTAGATTGTGGTTCTCAGCTTTTTGCAGCCGTAAAGGTTACACAACTCCTGGAACACTTGCGACTCAAATGCAGTTCCCTGATCCATAAGGATTTTATCCGGACAGCCATAGGGGAGGATGAAACTCTTCCACAGGGCTGCTGCGGTGGTCCTTGCGGACAAGTCTCTGACTGGTACGGTGACCACAAATTTAGTATAGTGGTCTATGATGGTCATGGCGTATGTGTGACCAGACCTGCTGGGCTCCAACTTCACGTGATCCAGAGCCAGGATCTCCAGAGGACTTTGGCTCACAATGGGATGTAGAGGGGCCCTTTGTGTCCCTCTCCTCGAGTGATGGCGCAGGATAGACATTCCCGGCACCAGGCCTCGATGTCGGGCTTCATGTTCACCCAGTAGAAGCACTTCCGGAGGGTAGCTTCAGTCTTCTGAGTGCCAAAGTGTCTGGACCGGTCGTGGTACATATCCAGCACTATCTTGGCGTCCCTCCAGGGGATCACAATCTGGTACAGCCGGTAATAGGATCCAGAGTTCTGCTTTTCAGCAGGCCCTGATACATACTTAAGAGTCCTCCTCTGGCTCCACAATTGGGACAATTCCCCGTCGTCTCTTCTCCGACAAATCCGTTCAGTCACTCGCCCACTAGAGAGAGAGTCCATCATTTCTCCTATGGTTGCTGCTATCAGCCGGCAGACTCATCCAGAGGTCTTTCCCTGCAGGTGGCGCAGACTCTTCTGGCGGGGTAGCTTGTAATGCTTCTGAGGGTAAGGAGTAAACTCTTGGCGCACAAACCGGGCATAGAACGCCGGCATCTCCCCATCTTCCCACTGAGCATCCGTGGAGGGTCCCTCCCACTGGTCAGCGAGTCTGGACAGAGCATCAGCATTGCCATTGGTCTTGCCAGCCCGGTACTTGATAGTAAAATTGAAGTTCGCTAATCTGGAAGCCCATCGCTGCTCCAGGGCTCCAAGCCGGGCGGTGTTCAGATGCGCCAACGGATTGTTTTCTGTGAAGATAGTGAAGAAGGAAGGCTGCTTCTCGTTCCGCTGTCCATTCAAAGGCCACTCGGGATCATTGGCCCTCTTTCTGCGGTCCCCTTAGGAGTTCTTGTAGGGGGACTGCCAGCTGGGAAAACTTTGGGATAAATCGCCTGTAGTAGCTGGCAAATCCCAGGAAGCTTTTGATGTCCCGAATAGTAGATGCGTGCCTGGGGCATTGCATAGGTGAAAAGGCATGTTGTTGAACTCGAAACAAGCCCATTGGGGTGGTGAAAGCCGTCTTCTCCCTATCTTCAGGCGCCATGGCCACAGTAGCCACTGGTCAGATCCAGAGTAGAGAAGTATGCAGCTGACCCCAGGGCTGCGAGGGATTCCTCGATTCGAGGCAGCGGAGGTGAAGAAGCTGGTGCACAAGATGAAGACAGCCAATGTTATACGGGAGTGTCACAGCCCATGGGCTTCCCCGCTGGTCCTTATGAAAAAGGATGGAACCCTTCGCTTCTGTGTTGACTATAGGAAGATCAACAATATCATCCACAAGGATGCCTTGTGGATGATATTGTTGACGACGACATGACGACGTCTAGGACACCTTGTACTTGGTCTGCAGGAGTAATATCATCATCTCCAATATTGAGCACAAGCCACCAGGATTGCTCGGCTGGCTCACCCTCAGCACTTTGTTTCATGGTGGACGCTGAAAAGAGTGGCTACGTCTTGGTATCTTCTCAGATCCACTGGGGAGTCTCCCACATAAAGCAGTGTGATGGGTACTTGTCCTCGAGATACTGTAACTAGGCTCCTGGCTGCCAGAACGGGCAGGTCTTCATCAGCTGGTAGGGGTTCTACCATGGCCTGGTAGTCTTGACCTTGAGCGCCCATGCAGGCTTGACACCATACTAACCTCTCAGTCCCAGGTTGAAGGCGGACAGGTTGTGGATCTTTGATCTGGACTCTGCAGATTTCTCTATTGGGGCACTGTTGGCAGGGAGTCGTGGAGAGCCTTCAGCACTTCAGGATAGCAGTTGCGGAGGACATTGGTACCCAGTAACAGGGAGAAGTTACCGTCTTCGGGCACTCGTGTCACCAATATGCCCTGTCTGGTTAACTCTGTGTCTCCAATGGTTAGTGTGGGTTCCCAGTAGCTGCGGATGGGTGCAGTCTTCCCACTGGTAGCGATAATGTTCAAATAAACCTACGGAGGCTGTGTCAAGGATTCTCCTCTTCGGCATCTCTCAAAGGTGGCACTGCGGAGGGTGGTCACTTGAGAGCCGGTATCAACTATGGCCGGTAGATGATGGTCACATGAACCATGGGGCGAGTCCCCACGAACCTGGGCATCCAGTTGGAATCTTGGGGACTTCCCTTGGGTTCCCGTAGCTCCAAGAGTTTGTCGTTTAACTGAAGACATCCCTCCTCTTCATGCCCATACTTACTGCAGTAGCTGCATCGAAGTCTTGGTTCTTTCTGACTCCAGGTGTGCAGGGATTTGGCCATTCTCGGGCGCTGTTTGGCAGAGGAGTCACGGGGAGTAACTGGCTGTAAAGAGTTGTCTGGAGGCTTCTTCCTTTTGGAGGGAGCAGTTACCTCCAGCTGGGTCAGTCGTTCAAACATTTTGCTTATGGTATCTGCCAGGGTGGTGACTTGCTCTGCTATGGCAGCGGCTTCCAAAGACGCTGGAGGCGGTGTTGCTGGTTGCGCTGGATGAAAAGCTAGAGCATTTTCTTCCATGTTCACAGGTTCAAATTCTTTCTGTGGTCCAGCAGGCAGGGGTTCCCCCAGTATGTCTATGGCAATCTCCTTGAACTCAAAAATGCTGTCTCTTCAACATACCCAGGTCTCTTTTCTTAACTGACATTTGTGATGCCTATATAAAAGTCCATGAATGAATTGCTCCGACAGGGTTTGGTCAGAGTTTTCAGCCTCTTTGGGATCAAGGCGGACGATAGACTTCCATGTCTCCTGTAGGGAGAGGGCAAAATCCCTGAAGGATTCGTGAGGTTTCTGTCTTTCCCCAAAGAACTTCTCCTTCATTTCAGAGACAGTACATTTTTCAAAGGTGCTGTGCAGCCTATTGAGGATTTGGACCACTTTTTGTTGCTCTTCTCGGGGCCAGGACTTGACTTCCCAGAGAGCAGGTGTCTTTAACTTCCCGATTAGAATGCCCACTTTCTGTTCTTCTGTGAACGGATACAGAGTGAAGGTAGCTAGCATTTTGGCTCTAAATTCAGAGAGAGTGTGCAATTCTCCTTCGTAGTGAGGTGACCAGGGGGCCCCCAGGTAGTAGGGCACAGTCAGGGGCATAAGGGTGGTAGCCCCGGTGACACTGGCTGCAATAGGGCTGGATAAGCTCTCTGGATGGTTTAACATTCCCTGAGGAGGCACAGGGCCTGAAACCCTGCACTGCCCTGACAGAGGGCACCACTTTTCTTTTGGGGTTTCATTAACATGGGACGTGTCGAACTGCATCTTAAATGTGGCGCCGGGTTCGGCTCCAGACACCTGTTCAGTGCAGAAATTAGTGACGCATGAACAAAACGATCACGTGCGACACAAATATGGCACGGACACTTCTTACATACCTGTGCAAGCCGTTTGCATGTTCTTTTCAGTATAAAGTCTTACAGAAAACTGGTGCAAGGTCCTTCCAAAATGTGCCCCAATGTCTTTCCATCAAATTTCTGTACTGTCATCGATGCTGCACCCACCGGGAGTAATACGGGGGGCTGTGCGGGAAGGCTGCTAGTTGCTTCAGGAATATCTAGGCTGTTTGTGATGCCAAATGTTGACCTTGGTTTACAAATAATAAGTCACAGGATGCTAGGCCTCATGTACAGGCCTGCAGCGCTGGCCAGGGAGGAAGGCGTCCCCACCACTCTCACCGCACTGTGGCCGTATGCTGTGCATGTCCGTGGCAGCCGGGAGCTATAGCTGCCGCTATTACCACTAACTCACCGCCGCCATCATGCAGACCTGTGCATGGGGACTAATCATTCCTTTTTTTAATTTCACTCTAAATGTTTACAACAACTTTGGTCAATGGACCAATAAATTTACTAGAAATGAATGAATAATTGTTTGAACAGGTAAATGTTTTGTGAAAAATGGAGGTATATCCGTCCTTTACCTCACAGGCTCAGTCTGTGTCTCTGTCAGCAGGAATCTCTATGTGGAGGAAATTATCTCCCTTATCTCTGCAGGGGTGTAAAATCTTTGTATGTTGTTCCTCAATGAGAATAAGTTATCTGTAATTCAGTTTCGTCAGATTTTTACCTCACGAATCTCCTGTACGGCGGGCATACATCGGTGTTGCTGAGAGGAGCAGGAGATGAGTGCAGCTCAACCCCGCCCCTCTCCATAGGAATATACACCGTATATACACGTTCGTGTGAATGTAGCCTAATATGGAGAATCATCTATTCCTGCACCTAATCATATCCTGCATTTTCTATTCCTGCTATTATACAAGCTATGTAGGAATAAGTTGCAAAGTATAACACATAACACCTTCCTTCCTGTACATATTAACTGAAAATATACAAACAAAGAAACGTAACTTACATAGAACATGCAGGTACCAACAGCTTCTGCTATTAGTGAGGAGTCACACAGTCCAGCGCCATTATTCATCCCTTTAGTCCAGTGACCTCCCCTCCAGTGTCTGGAGAATCCCCATCTGTCACATCACACATGTCATGGACACAATTGCTTCATATAGAGTTTGCTCTTAGTTCTTGTCATGTTTCCTCAGGTTCTATAGATACAGGACTCCCAGAGGTTTCTCCTAAAGATGATCCTTTCCATCAATGATCAACCAGGGATCCGGGAGAAGGACAGAGAGCAGATGGCGGCCAGGATCCTGGAGCTCACCCTGGAGATGATCTCCTTGATAACGGAGGAGGTGAGAGTCTCCCAGGACACGGCTCTATCTAGGGAATAACAGCGGGAATGACTGAGAGGTGAAGGATTCTTAGGATCTATGTAGTGATCAGTGTCTCCCCCATACACAGGATTACACAGTAGTGAAGAAGTCGCCTGGTGAGGTGGTGACCCCGTGTGTCCGGAGGATGGACCCAGAGCCCCATCACCGAAGCCTCCACCCTCATTCACTGATACATGAGCAGAAGATCCTAGAACTTACCTCAGGATCACTGGCTGCTGAGCGGAGAGGTGAGGCTGCCGGGAATGCTGGACATTGTTACAATAACACAAGGGAGGGTTGGGTGATGACTGTGTCATTGTGGGTGTCAGGTTCCTAAGGTGTCAGGAGTCACTGTCTATTTCTCCATGGAGGAGTGGGAGTATATAGAAGACACAAGGACCATACAAGGACTCATGATGGAGGACCACCAGCCCCTCACATCACCAGGTAAGAGGAGACCTTCCTGATTATAGAGGAAGAGCAGGTGTGAGGTCACCTAGACTCCTCCATCATCTCATCATCATATAGACAATGGGGCACATTTACTTACTCGTCCCGTTGACGCGCCGATCGGAATGTCCGACGAGTATTCGGAGCTGCCGCAATTCAAGATTGTGCATCCAATTCTGCATGTGTCGCTTCCCCCACTGAGGTCTGCCGGAGTTCACCTTCTTCTCCCCTGTGAGTGCTGATCATGTGACACAATTTGCTTTTTAAATTCCGCGGGTTTGTCAGAATCAGTGGGTTGTCCGACGTCCACCCCCCTGATTTGTGTCGCATACAATCTGATGCGTGCGCCAAAAACCCAGGGCAATTCAGGGCAAATCTGAAAAAAATTCGGGAAACTCAACAAAAATGCGCGTTCGGACCCTTAGTAAATGTGCCCCAATGTTTCAGTTGCTGTGTATATTTTCATAGATGGATCCAGTCAGAGAAATCCACCAGAGAGATGTCCCAGTCCTCAATATTCTCAAAATGTTAAAGAGGAACCGGAGGAGAACATCCCACTGGATCATCAGGTAGATGGAGTGAGATTCTTGTATAATTCTCTTTAGATTTATGTAATGAAGCTTCTACTAACCTTCTCCAGCAGCAGTGGGTGGGAGGGTCTATGGGTCAATGTTGGTTGTTGTGGTAGGTCATAACTAAAAATGTTTAGTTTATAAAAGTTGGTAGCAAATAAAACCTGTGACATGTTACTTACAGTCCAGAGCAGAGAGAAGTTAATAATCTTCTCCTGGTGTCCATGAGTCCCACCTCAGGATCGGGTCACATCGGGTTATGCAGTAGATAACCGGAACATTGATGTTGATGAGTAAAATATTGGGATGAATGTGGATCCCGTCTCTCCTGCAGGAGATTATTCCCTTGTTCCTGGTTCTGGAGGTTTCTGTCCATCACTTGGATATAGAGAATTTCTGGATACATTTCCTTGTTTTCTCGGTCCTCCATTTGGGCTTTCCGGAAAAGTTGTGGTGGAAGGAGGGAGCGAGAGGAAATCCCCTCATCAGGACAGAGGAGGGTAAGAGCCTTCATGATCTTGTGGGTTATTCTTCCCTTATCATTGCAGGGAGGAGGGTCACATCCAGGGAAGGATGGAGCTACGAGATGAGCGAAACATACTCTCTGAGCTTGCTGCATTAGCGTACTCGTAACTGCTGTGCTGGACGAGTATTTCGCCAGCTCGAGAAAATGGCATCTCCCGCCGTTTTGCTTTTTGGCGGCCAGAAACAGAGCCAATCACAAGCCAGGAGACTCTGCACTCCACCCAGCATGACGTGTACCCTTACACGTCGATAGCAGTGGTGGTGGCCAGATCAGGTGACCCTGGAATAGACAGCCCTGCCCGCGCTGCTCGGATCATTCTCTGTTGGATGCCTCTAGGAGGAGCTGCTGCTGGTCAGGGAAAGCGTTAGGGTGTTCTATTAGAATAGTGTTAGGCAGGAGTGAGTCTACAAGAACCCAACAATACATAAGCGTTTTTATTTATTTTTTTATTTGCTTGTGGTGGCTTGCTGGCACTAGTAGTGCGCTAGTACCATATGTGAGGAATTTGCAGGGAGACTTGCGAACGTTACTTTTGGCTCTTAGTGACACACATATCCATTTACTAAGTGGGACCATTCATTGGGGGTTTGATTGAATTAGGCACAGTCTGCGATTTATTATTTATTTTTTTCAAAGGAAGTGAAGTTAAGTCACAGCCCAAAATCCTTTTGTCTCCGTCATTGTGTGCAATTTCATCTAGCTTAGTCTGCCTGCTACTGTTTAGCAAGCAGCTGTCTCCAGAAAATCCCATCCACATTCTCTCTGCCGGTGAAGAGACGTGTACGTCACGTGTGGCAAATCTAATACGGTTTTTTGTTCACATTAGTACGGGACATTAGCAATCCGCATTCAGTTTGCTTTCTGATTTCTCGTGTGACTTCGTTCATAATGAGGGAGCAGGGGAACGCCGCAGAGCTACACTCCTAGTTCATGTCTCAACTTCCTGGGACTCGTGGTAGGCACTGTTGAGGCCACAACGAGGGAGCACAGCTTATGCACGAGTATATACAGTATTTTTCAAAAGGCATAACCAGAAGGCTTCATGGAAGGGTCTGTAGCGGGGGCGTTGGTTGTGACGTCCGCTGAGCCTCTTTATTCATATGGAAGCACAGAGAAGGAGAGAGCAATGATCACATTGATCAATATTGTTGCCTGGGATTATGGAATATTATGGTACTTCAGTGTATTGCTATGGTACACTAGAGGTTTTCCCTGCCATTTATGCCTGTCGGGGCTGTGAAGCAGACTCTTGGAGTTGGTGACAATTTAGTGAAGTCGGACTTAAGATAAAAGGACAACTCTGACTACACAAACATAACAAATTTTAAAAATTTGGAATATTCCTTTAAATCTCTGTCTATTCTGATCTCAGTATTTAGGGGGGACGTATATATACGGCTGATGTATATACGTCGTGTGTATATATAATATCATATCCCCCATCGATGGCAATGGGCGCACCGCACCGTACGTGAGGGTACGGTGCCGCTACATCCGTAGCCGGAAAAAGATAGGATATGTCCCGGAGCTGTGCACATACATCAGTGTGGGGTCTCAGTGGCTTGGAGCAGCATCCAGTGAGTGCAGGTTGTGTCTTTGGCACTGTGGGGCCAGGCGTTTCGATGTTCCCCCAAATCTGGCACCAAGGGATCCAGGATTTTTGCAGGTAGGGCACCGGAGCTCCCTTGGCACACGTTGGCCACATCAAGGTAGGTCACGCCCCACTCTGTACAGTTCGCACAAAAGGCACAGCTATCACTCCATGTTTTTTACCACTCAAGTGGTGTCAGTATTTTGATACTAAGACCATACCATGTGAAATCACTCCTCTTGATTCAGATGGTAGGTTAATTTGTTTATATTGTACCTATATTATATAATATATTTCAATGGTCTAGACAATGATATATAATGGTATATTAGACAATGGTCTAGAATGCTAAATTGGCTGTTATCACTACAGCGCTATCTAGGATTTTGGCCCAATTTGCAGCTAGATCCTTGGTGTGGTAGTCTGTGTATCAGAGATGTATCTAGCTTTAGAAAGGCACTCTACGGCCCGTGCCCCTGGCTTTTGGCCACATAATTATGCATGTCAGTGCTGGTGACAGTATCGGAATGGATTATGCCCTGGGCAACGCCATGACTAAATTCATGGGTTTACTGATACATATTAACCTACCTAGACCAGTCTCGGACCACTCCCCACTAACTAACTCTCATATTCCTCCTCGCAGATAACACCAAGTTGGTGCATAAAACCTTTTGGTAAAGTTTTTTGAGAACCCAATATGATTCCTGATCAGATTAGAGATTCTTAGCGATCAACACTCCTAAAAATATCAATGTTAAATGGGAAACCTTTAGATTTAGTGCAATACTGGAAGCAGATTGTAGTGAATCCCTCTGAATCTAATTGAGCCAAATGGCTACAGGACAGACAGACATTGGAGCTGATTTATAAGCGCGCGGATTGCATTCCGTTGACTTCCCGCCGTTTTCGGATTTGCGCTGCTGGGGCAGGTCATTAGAAAGGGGGTTGTGTCGTACGCGATTGGATTTTGAAACAGCGTGCCGATTTAGTTCATGCAACAGAAATCAGGGCGGCGTTCGCCCCTCACATCACCAGGTAAGAGGAGACCTTCCTGATTATAGAGGATAGAGCAGGTGTGAGGTCACCTAGACTCCTCCATCATCTCATCATCACATATAGACAATGGGGCACATTTACTTACTCGTCCCGTTGACGCTGCCGATCCGGAATGTCCGACGAGTATTCGGAGCTGCCGCAATTCACTGAGATTGTGCATCCAATTTCCTGCATGTGTCGCTTCCCCCACTGAGGTCTGCCGGAGTTCACCTTCTTCTCCCCTGTGAGTGCTGATCATGTGACACAATTTGCTTTTTAAATTCCGCGGTTTGTCCGAATCAGTTGGGTTGTCCGACGTCCACCCCTCTGATTTGTGTCGCATACAATCTGATTGCGTGCGCCAAAAACCCAGGGCAATTCAGGGCAAATCTGAAAAAAATTCGGGAAACTCAACAAAAATGCGGCGTTCGGACCCTTAGTAAATGTGCCCCAATGTATTCAGTTGCTGTGTATATTTCCTATAGATGGATCCAGTCAGAGAAATCCACCAGAGAGATGTCCCAGTCCTCAATATTCTCAAAATGTTAAAGAGGAACCGGAGGAGAACATCCCACTGGATCATCAGGTAGATGGAGCTGAGATTCTTGTAAATTCTCTTTAGATTTATGTAATGAAGCTTCTACTAACCTTCTCCAGCAGCAGTGGGTGGAGGGTCTATGGGTCAATGTTGGTTGTTGTGGTAGGTCATAACTAAAAATGTTTAGTTTTATAAAAGTTGGTAGCAAATAAAACCTGTGACATGTTACTTACAGTCCAGAGCAGGAGAAGTTAATAATCTTCTCCCTGGTGTCCATGAGTCTCCACCTCAGGATCGGGTCACATCGGGTTATGCAGTAATATAACCGGAACATTGATGTTGATGAGTAAAATATTGGGATGAATGTGGATCCCGTCTCCTCCTGCAGGAGATTATTCCTCTTGGTTCCTGGTTCTGGAGGTTTCTGTCCATCACTTGGATATAAGAGAATCTCTGGATACATTTCCTTGTTTTCTCAGGTCCTCCATTTTGGCGCTTTCCAGGAAAGTTGTGGTGGAAGGAGGAGCGGAGAGGAAATCCCCTCATCAGTGACAGAGGAGGGTAAGAGCCTTTCATGTATCTTGTGGGTTATTCTTCCCTTATATCATTGCAGGGAGAGGTCACATCCAGGGAAGGAGATGACTAGAGATGAGCGAACATACTCGTCTGAGCTTGCTGCATTAGCGTACTCGTAACTGCTCGTTGCTCGGACGAGTATTTCGCCAGCTCGAGAAAATGGCATCTCCCGCCGTTTTGCTTTTTGGCGGCCAGAAACAGAGCCAATCACAAGCCAGGAGACTCTGCACTCCACCCAGCATGACGTGGTACCCTTACACGTCGATAGCAGTGGTTGGCTGGCCAGATCAGGTGACCCTGGAATAGACTAGCCGCTGCCCGCGCTGCTCGGATCATTCTCTGTCTGGATGCCGCTAGGGAGAGAGCTGCTGCTGGTCAGGGAAAGCGTTAGGGTGTTCTATTAGAATAGTGTTAGGCAGGAGTGAGTCTACAAGAACCCAACAATACAATAGCGTTATTTATTTATTTTTTTATTTGCTTGTGGCTGGCCTTGCTGGCACTAGTAGTGCAGCTAGTACCATATTGTGAGGAATTTGCAGGGAGACTTGCGAACGTTACTTTTGGCTCTTAGTGACACACATATCCATTTCAAGTGGGACAATTCATTGGGGGTTTGATTGAATTAGGCACAGTCTGACGATTTATTTATTTATTTTTTTTCAAAAGTGAAAGTTTAAGTCACAGCCCAAAATCCTTTTGTCTGCTGTCATTGGTGCAATTTCATCTAGCTTAGTCTGCCTGCTACTGTTTAGCAAGCTAGTCTCCAGAAATCCCAATCCACATTCTCTCTGCCGGTGAAGCATACTGTACGTCACGTGTGGCATAATCTAATACGGTTTTTTGTTCACATTAGTACCGGGACATTCAGTAATCCGCATTTCAGTTTGCTTTCTGATTTCTTCTGTGTCTTTCGTTCATAATGAGGGAGCAGGGGAACGCCGCAGAGCTACACTCCCTAGCTTCATGTCTCAACTTCCTGGGACTCGTGGTAGAGCACTGTTGAGGCCACAACACGAGGGCACAGCTTATGCACGAGTATATACAGTATTTTTCAAAAGGCATAACCAGAAGGCTTTACATGGAAGGGTCTGTAGCGGGGGCCTTGGTTGTGACGTCACTGCTGAGCCTCTTTATTCATATGGAAGGCACAGAGAAGGAGAGAGCAATGACTCACATTGATTCAATATTGTTGCTCTGGGATTATGGATAATTATGGTACTTCAGTGTATTGCTATGGTACACTAGAGGTTTTCCCTGCCATTTTATGCCTGTCGGGGCTGTGAAGCTAGACTCTTGGAGTTGGTGACAATTTAGTGAAGTCGGACTTAAGATAAAATGGACCAACTCTGACTACACAAACATAATAAATTTTAAAAATCTGGAAATTTCCTTTAAATCTCTGTTATATTCCTGATCTCAGTATTTAGGGGGGATGTATATATACGGCTGATGTATATACGTCGTGTGTATATATATATATCTATCCCCCATAGATGGCAATGGGCGCACAGCACCGTACGTGAGCGGTACGGTGCCGCTACCATCCCGTAGCCAGGAAAAAGATAGGATATGTCCCGGAGCTGTGCACAATACATCAGTGTGGGTCTCAGTGGCTTGGAGCAGCATCCAGTAGTGCAGGTTGTGTCTTTGGCACTGTGGGGCCAGGCTGTTCGATGTTCCCCCAAATCTGGCACCAAGGGATCAGGATTTTTGCAGGGTAGGGCACCGGAGCTCCCTTGGCACACGTTTGGCCACATCACCGGTCAGGTCACGCCCCACTCTGTACAGTTCGCACAAAAGGCACAGCTATCACTCCATGTTTTTTACCCACTCAAGTGGTGTCAGTATTTTGTAATCTAAGACCATACCATGTGAATATCACTCCTCTTGATTCAGATGGTAGGTTAATTTGTTTATATTGTACCCTATATTATATAATATATTTCCAATGGTCTAGACAATGATATATTAATGGTATATTAGACAATGGCCTAGAATGCTAAATTGGCTGTATCCCTACAGCGCTATCTAGGATTTTGGCCCACTTTGCAGCTAGATTCCCTGGTGTGGTAGTCATGTGTATCAGAGATGTATCTAGCTTTAGAAAGGCACTCTACGGCCCCGATGCCCCTGGCTTTTGGCCATCCATAATTTATGCATGTCAGTGCTGGTAGACAGTATCGAGAATGGATTATGCCCTGGGCAACGCCATGACTAATTCATGGGTACTTGATACATAATACCTACCTAGACCAGTCTCGGACCACTCCCCACTAACTAACTCTCAATTATTCCTCCTCGCCAGATAACCACCATAGTTGGTGCATAAAACCCTTTTGGTTAAATTGTTTTTGCTGACCAATATGATTCCTGATCAGATTAGAGAATTCTTAGCGATCAACACTCCTAAAAATATTCTCAATTGTTAAATGGGAAACCTTTAGATTTAGTGCAAATTACTGGAAGCAGCATTGATAGTGAATCCCTCTGAATCTAATTGAGCCAAATGGCTACAGACAGACAGACATTGGAGCTTATTTACTAAGCGTCTGCGGATTGCATTTCCGTCTGACTTCCCGCCGTTTTTCGGGATTTGCGCCGCTGGGGCAGGTATTTAGAAAGGGGGTTGTGTCGTACGCGATTGGATTTTGACACAGCAGTGCCGACTTTCATGCAACAGAAATCAGGGCGGCCGTCGACTGATTCAGACTGAGCGTCGGATTTAACATTCAAATTGTGTCGCTAGCCATGCACTTACATGCACTGGGAAGAAGATGGTGAACTCCGGGGACCAGAGCGGGGAAGTGACACATGCAGGATATCGGACACGCGATCTTAGTGAATCGCGGCAAAGTTTATTCTCATCGGGGAACGCGTCAGGGATGGGTAAGTAAATGTGCCCCAATATCTACCATCTCTGCTTCGGGTTTCTTATATAGTCACAGCTTTGTCTTCAGCAATGTTTTTATGAACTGCCGAATCAATCGTGTAGCAAACTTTGCTTCAACGGCAAAATACTGATTAGCTTTCAAATCTTGGCCCACATTTACTAAAAAAACTGAGCTTCATTGCACCCAGCAAGACTTGTCTGACTTTTTACTATAACTTTCCCTGCTGAAGAAGAATCTCCTAGCGAGATCCTAGACTCTCCGTTGACCTTGGAGGAATTGACAGAAGCAAAGAAAGACATGGCAATAGGGAAGTTCTCTGGCTCTGACGGTATTCCGGTGGCGGTATATGTTCAGTACCAGAACCTGTTACTCCCTGTGCTACTGAACTGCTATAATGCTGCTTTTAGGGAGTGGCAATTACCTGCATCCTTCTAAAACTTGGAATAACATTCGACTCCACCCGGAAATAGCGAGGTACATTTACTTACCCGTCCGTTGGAGTTCACAGTGAAAAGTGCAACGATTGACAATCATGCACTCTGCCGCGATTCACTAAGATCGTGCGCCCGATATCCTAAATGTGCTGCTTTCCCGCTCAGGTCCAACGGAGTTCACCTTCTTTTTACTGGTGCATGTAAGAGCTTGTTCTTTTGACACAATTTGAAAGTTAAATCCTGCGCTCAGTCCAAATCAGTTGGATTGTCCGACGGCCAAGCTCCCCGATTTCTGTTGCATGAAAACCTGCCGCCCGTCCAATACGATTAAATGAGGGATGTTGGAGACATGAGGGGAGGGGAGGAGGAGGGGCTCGCAATCTATGAGACATGAGGGGTGGAGACATGAGGGAGGAGGGCTTCTACAATCTATGGAGACCATGAGGCGAGGAAGGCTCGCACAAATATGGAGTCCATGAGGGATGTTGGAGACATGAGGCGAGGGAGGGCTCGCAATCTATGGAGACATGAGGGATGTTGGAGACATGAGGCGAGGGAGGGCTCGCAATCTATGGAGACATGAGGGATGTTGGAGACATGAGGCGAGGGAGGGCTCGCAAATTCTATGGAGAATGGAGGGATGTTGGGAGACATGAGCTGCGGGAGGGCTCGCATTCTATGGGACATGGGGATGTTGGAGACATGAGGCGAGGGAGGGCTCGCAATCTATAGAGACATGAGGGATGTTGGAGACATGAGCTGAGGGAGGGCTCGCAATCTATGGAGACATGAGGGATGTGGGAGACATGAGGCGAGGGAGGCGGGATCGCGCAACTCTATGGAGACATGAGGGATGTTGGAGACATGAGGGAGGGAGGGCTCGCAATTATGAGACATGAGGGATGTTGGAGACATGAGGCGAGGGAGGGCTCGCAATCTATGGAGACATGAGGGATGTGGGAGACATGAGGCGAGGTGTGGGAGCCAAGCAGTGCAGTAATTGCATATTATGATATAGTGATCCTAAACAGATGGGTTTTCATGTTACGTTTGGAAGGTGGATGATCATCTGACATATTTGGTAGAGATTTCCAGAGTATGCAGGAAGCACTGGAGAAGTACAGGAGACTGTTGTTAGAAGAGCGGTGACTCGTCACTTTACTACTTGTAACTGGGAAAAGGAAACCTCCAATACTGATTTCTTGGTTATATTTTCCAGGCGACGAAGGTACAAGAGGTTCCCATGGACGTCCCCCCTCATCTCCTTGTGGTGAAGTAGAAGAGAATCGGTCACATTTTTCCATGGAGGAGGGAAATCCTGGAAATGAAAGGCAGTTTTTATGTATAATATGTAAGAAGCGTTTTACCAGGAAATCAAGTCTTTTTAAACATTTAAAAACTCACCCAGGAGAGAAGCCGTTCATATGTACTGAATGTGGAATATGTTTTAATGAAGAATCAGATTTTCAAAGACATCAAAGCACTCACACAGGAGAGAAGCCATTTTCATGTACTGAATGTAGAAAATGTTTTAGTCAGTTATCGGGTCTTATTCAACATCAAAAAACCCACACAGGGGAGAAGCCATTTTCATGTTCTGACTGTGGAAAATGTTTTACTCACAAATCGTATCTTGTTAGACATCAGAGAATTCACACGGGGGAGAAGCCATTTTCATGTCCTGAATGTGGAAAATGTTTTAACCTGAAATCAAATCTTGTTATACATCAGAGAATTCACACAGGGGAGAGGCCATTTTCATGTCCTGAATGTAGAAAATGTTTTTCCACAAAATCATATCTGGTTATACATCGGAGAATTCACATAGGACAGAAGCCGTTCTCATAGAAAAGGAAAAAGCCAGCAGCATGCCACAGTAATTCAGTGAAATCTTGATATTTTATTCATTATAGTATGATAGCGATGTTTCAAGCATGTAAAAGCACATACACAATTCAGATATATACTCCCCCTGTAATAAGTGGATTGTTCCTGCTATCTGCCCTATCCTGGCATTACCTTTAAAGATTTAGCGTCCATACTTCAATCCTTGTCACTGGAGAAGTATGGATTTATCTTACTGTACCTTACCTCCCTACACACATCACTTCGCTAATTCAATTAATTTTAATGAAATCAAAGTCATTCCTGTGCCCTGACAGCTCCTGCTACACTTAAAGTTTCCATAGAAACGACCTGTTTACTGTCTCTGCTCTCCGGTCGGGCATGTGCAGTCAGCTCCTTGTTCCCTGCTGATGGGATGTGGCTGCACGTTCTTCTGTATGAAGAAGCTGTGCTGACCAGGGGGATTGTGGGACTTGTAGTCTTCTGGCAGAGTGGGGGCAGCCATCCTGGAGTGATGCAGCAGTGAGCTGTGAAGTGACAAGTGGATGAAAACAAAGTATACAGCCCAGGGTGGTGAGGTAAGGGTGTGTAACCATAATATATGCAAAACAACTGGTCAGTTAAAAAAAAAAAAAAAAGTACATATAGTGGCCGGAGAACCCCTATTTTGGGTTAAATAGATGTACATACACACTATTACATCCTAAACTCACATATTTCCTAATCTGCAAAGACACGACATGACTACATTACTAATTAAATTAGTATATACAGGCAGTCCCCGGTTTACTTACTTATAAACTCAACTTAAGAACACACCTATGGAATCTATGTTGTAAGGCAAAACCGTATATTTTATAATTGTAGCTCCAGACAAAAAAAAAATTTTGCCCCAGTGACAATTGGAGTTTCCAAATTTTGCTGTAATGGGACCAGGGATTGTCAATAATGTAAAAATTGCAGTCTTGGGCTATAGTGACGTCCAGAGAGGTCACCAGAGGTCACAGTGCAAGTCGGAAGTCATTTAGTAGGGGACCGTCTGTATCTCAAAATACTATCACAATAATACCCACAAGCCCCTGTGACTCCACCCCATTCTCCGGCCGTCTTGATGCTTCATCTCCAATCAGCTTGTGGTAATAAGATATTGGCATCGTTGGTGTAGTAGTCCACCTCTTTCTTAGGATGGCGCTCTTGTATTTTGGATAGGCAATCATTTGCCTGATCTTTGTCAGAAATGGTTTGTTGATATCCTGGGGGGATATTTATTGTCCACTTAAAGCAACACCAATTCCCTTAGGAAAAGGGCCTGGGCACCTAGGTCTGTCTCTCAATAACTTGCTTTATCATTGCGAGTTTATGGTTATTGTCCTCCTGAAATAATATCAGTTTCTATAAAAACAGGGCATTGACACCCCCGGTCTTTGTCCCACTGGGGTGGTCAATCCCCTCTAGAGGTTTATATAGGTATTGCCCTCTTGAAATGACATGTTTCTTGAGAAAGAATACCTCCAAAATGACAGGGAAGGTTCACCTGGTAACAAGATCTTTGATCATGTATTGGACATACACTGTGGACATCGGTGCAGTTGTGACATTAATATATCATAAATATAACAACCCCTTAAACAATGTCCTCACTCCTACATAAGTGCAATGCAACATGATTAAAGAAAACCTACCATCAGTAATACATCTATTAAGGTAGATCTAATTGTAGGTTACTAGTAATGTGCTAAGCCCCAATCTATCTTTAGCTAATCCTAGAATACTTTCATATGTAAACTTCACTTTATATACCTAGTATGCTAATTTTCAGCTATCAATGGAGTAGCCTCTCTGGGCAGTGGGAGCCGAGGCTACACCCCATTAGCCACTGCAATCCCTTCTCCCTGTGCATAGGTCTATGTATTGAGAGAGCTTGAGTGTATGTTAATAGGTGCTACGGCATGGGCTATGTTTTATCTATATTTCTTTCTGTAAATTGTACCAGTGATTGCTTGTAAACATGACTATGACACTATGACTATGGCTTTTATTGTATATAACTGCTTTGTCATTGACTATGCTTTATCTATATTATTTTATAGATTTTTTTTTTTAATGTAAGATGTACCAGTAATTGTTTTTAAAATGAACTATGGCACTCACCGGGATTGGCAGGGGGAGGGCGTTATACATTTTTTGTATTGTGTATAAAATTTAAAATGTTTAATAAAAATTGGTTTGATTACAAAAATTTCTAGATCCTGTGTAATAAACACATAAGACTATTGGTAGAATTACAAGTTGTTTACAGCAATAATATAGAATCAGAGTATCAGTAGCCTTTTCTATACATTTTGTTAAAGACTATATCATTGTTATATAGAGGCTTTTCTTTCTTCCTTAATAATCTGGACTGTATGCAACCAAAAATAAACATTAACAATGGTGAAATCTGCAAAACATTTTTGCGTGGTTCAATGTCTCAAACAGCTAACAATGAGAAGTAAATATACCACCTCACAATACATGTTCCATCTACGTGCCTTACAATTCACACCAAATGTGAACCCACATCCCTATCACAATTCTGACTGGGATACAAAAATCCTCAATGTTATGATAATGATGTTCTGTTTTAAGAAGGGTGAGTTCTTTGTCTCAGAGATGATCATGCTTTGGTTCAAAATGTGCATCAACCCAAGAACAAAAGCAGAAGTACCTGTGACGATGTTAGCTGAAGCTGGTAAGAGTGTGTCATTACCCGCAGTGAAACAAGTCCTGTATTGACTTGGACCACTCTGCAAAGAAGAAACCATTACTCCAGAAGAAAAATGTAACTGTTTGTCTATAATGAACATCATTACGTTTGAGAATCTTTTAAGCCTGTGAACACCATCCCAACCGTGGGACAAGGAGCAGCATCATGTTGTGGATGGAGTGTAGCACTTTCCTCGTGATCCATCTATGTATTAAAGAACATTATGCGGCAATACTGAAGCAACAGCGGAAATTTGTCTACCGAAATTTCGATTTCCTTGGATCCAAAGGCAGCACTCATGAGTTAATTCCCCCAGAAGAGAACCGGTTAATAAGCAGGAACACAATTATCTAATTGATTTCTGGTTAACTCCACCTATTAAAGGCAGGACTACACACAAAACATTGTAAAATATGAAGCAAAAACAATTCATTCAAGTATTAAAGAAATAGAAATTTCGGTAAGCAAATATCCACTCCCCCTATGTTCCGTTCTGAAGCACACACAGGACTTGGGACTATTTGGAGGGATCTTACTTACCAAGGCTTTGACAAAGGCTGATGCCTGGATGTCCAACCTATAATGACTTATGAAGGTTGATGGACCATGTGGATGCTTTGCAGATTTCTTGTAAAGGGATGTGGCCAAACTCAGTCCATAAAGTGGATGTGAAATGCAAAGAGTGGGCCTGGATCTGTGGCCAAGACGATCATAGCAAGATTGCTATACAGAGAAAAACAAACCCCATTAAAGGGGAATATTAAATCAGTAAGGACAGAGTAAGGTAAAATATTAGACAAAGACAAATGGAATACAAATATAACTAAAAGATATAAAGCACTGAACAGGCTTTAGGATATCGAATAGCAGTAGAGTATATATATATATATATATATATATAGATGAATAGCAATCAGCAGTTTATATCTTTAAACCATGGGCCACATTTATCACTTTTGTGCGCCTAAGTGTAGTAGTTGCGCCTAAATTCTGGCGCACTGTTTTGCCAGAATTATCACCAACTGTGAAAACACCAATTTCCTGCCTCTTATTAATCACTTTACTTACACAGTTTAGCCAATGTTAGATCGGGCACTTACATGTGTCCGCTGACAGCTCCTCTCTTCTCCTAGCTTCTCCCACATCCCAGAATAAGAGAACACTCACACCACATCACAGCAGCACCCTGTGTGTGACACCCATGACACCCGCACCCTGACCTCCTCAGCAGCACCCAGTGACCTCCTCAGCAGGGGCTTCTCCTGGAGGGGATCCCCCAGTGCTGGTCTCCTGCTGCACCCCTGTAATTCTGCACAGTATCCCCCTCAGACACTGGTGATACTGTGCAGAATTACATGGGGGACATTTGTCTTTAGCTTCTGCAACATTCTGCAAACTTCTCTGCAGACTCCTGAGCTCACAGCAAGAGAGAAGAATATTTTGTAAATAGAAGGTGATGAACTGTAAATAGAGTCTGCAGCTCCTGTCTGCAGAGTATGTAATGTATCTATTATATGTTCCAGTGTCTGGCTGAGCTCTGCTGCTAGAAATGAGCTGTTCTGCAAAGGGGCTCAGTGCTTTCTTCTCAGATAACGCCACCTTCAGGCTGGAGTGTTTTTGCGCCCGTTTTTGCGCCTAAATGAAAACGGGGCAAGTGATGAATATCATTAGGCGCAGCAAAACATCTGGATTGGTAAGATAGATGAGGGAAAGGTGGTTATTTTTGCTGCGTGGCTAGTTTGGTGTTTAGTCGCAAAAATGGCGCAAAAACGGTGCGCCTGAATGAAAAGGCGCAAAAACAACAGAAAAAACGAGTGATACATGTGGCCCCATGTGCTTTAGCAGGGCTTGGAGTGGTAAATACAGTGGGTGGTAATAGCCGTTGTATAGCAGTGCAGTGACTCTATAACTTCTTCCCGGCCGTAATAGTATGGCGCGGCAGGAAGATTCCCTGTAATTGCGGTTGTTAACCACATTATGCGCTGCGGTCAAGCATGACTGCGGTGTATAAGGGGCTTCCCATGTGGATTGGAACCCCCCTCGCTGCTTGCCAAGGTAAGTCTGATCCTCTGATGGCTGCCCTGGGGTCCATCCAGTGCAAGGGGGCTTCGCGATCTCCTCTACACACCCAGCCCACGGGGCAGGTCCCGCCTGTAATCTACTGAGCATGCTCAGTGATCAGAGGATGCTTGTTCAAGCTAACCTGTTAAAAAATAAAAAATAATGTAAAAAATTGGAATCATTTATGAAACTATAAAATTTATAATACATTTTTCTAAAAATAAAGTAAAAGCCCCCTAAATACCACCATTTCCCTTACACATCTTATAAATGACCAAATACACTAAATCACATAACCCCTCCTCATATCTGGTATCTCTGCATCTATAACATTCTGTATAATAAACCAGAAACATTATTGGACCTGCTCAGTGAATGCTGTGACATTTGCCAAATTGAACAATTTTCTCTATTTTAGTTTTTCTTCAGTAAAATATAAAGCAAACTATATAAATGAAGTATAGTATGCTGTAACCGTAGTGATCCATACAGTAGAGTTACTGAAATTTCATCAATAAGCTAAGGTGTCCAAGCTCCCCGATTTCTGTTGCATGAAACCTGCGCCTCAATCCGATCCCATGAGGGATGTTGGAGACATGAGGCGAGGGAGGGCTCGCAATCTATGGAGACATGAGGGATGTTGGAGACATGAGGCGAGGGAGGGCTCGCAATCTATGGAGACATGAGGGATGTTGGAGACATGAGGCGAGGGAGGGCTCGCAATCATGAGGGATGTTGGAGACATGAGGCGAGGGAGGGCTCGCAATCTATAGAGACATGAGGGATGTTGGAGACATGAGCTGAGGGAGGGCTCGCAATCTATGGAGACATGAGGGATGTGGGAGACATGAGGCGAGGTGTGGGAGCCAAGCAGTGCAGTAATTGCATATTATGATATAGTGATCCTAGGACTCCCAGAGGTTTCTCCTAAAGATGATCCTTTCCATCAATGATCAACCAGGGATCCGGGAGAAGGACAGAGAGCAGATGGCGGCCAGGATCCAAGGAGCCTGGAGCTCACCCTGGAGATGATCTCCTTGATAAACGGAGAGGTGAGAGTCTCCCAGGACACGGCTCTATCTAGGAATAACGCGGAATGACGAGGGTGAAGGATTCTTAGGATCTATGTAGTGATCAGTGTCTCCCCCATACCCAGGATTACACAGTAGTGAAGAAGTCGCCTGGTGAGGTGGTGACCCCTGTGTCCGGAGGATGGACCCAGAGCCCCATCACCGAAGCCTCACCCTCATTCACTGATACATGAGCAGAAGATCCTGAACTTACCTCAGGATCACTGGCTGCTGAGCGGAGAGGTGAGGCTGCCGGGAATGCTGGACATTTGTTACAATAACACAAGGGAGGGTTGGGTGATGACTGTGTCATTGTGGGTGTCAGGTTCCTAAGGTGTCAGGACGTCACTGTCTATTTCTCCATGGAGGAGTGGGAGTATATAGAAGACACAAGGACCAGTACAAGGACTCATGATGGAGGACCACCAGCCCCTCACATCACCAGGTAAGAGGAGACCTTCCTGATTATAGAGGAAGAGCAGGTGTGAGGTCACCTAGACTCCTCCATCATCTCATCATACATATAGACAATGGGGCACATTTACTTACTCGTCCCGTTGACGCTGCCGATCGGAATGTCCGACGAGTATTCGGAGCTGCCGCAATTCAAGATTGTGCATCCAATTCTGCATGTGTCGCTTCCCCCACTGAGGTCTGCCGGAGTTCACCTTCTTCTCCCCTGTGAGTGCTGATCATGTGACACAATTTGCTTTTTAAATTCCGCGGGTTTGTCAGAATCAGTGGGTTGTCCGACGTCCACCCCCCTGATTTGTGTCGCATACAATCTGATGCGTGCGCCAAAAACCCAGGGCAATTCAGGGCAAATCTGAAAAAAATTCGGGAAACTCAACAAAAATGCGCGTTCGGACCCTTAGTAAATGTGCCCCAATGTTTCAGTTGCTGTGTATATTTTCATAGATGGATCCAGTCAGAGAAATCCACCAGAGAGATGTCCCAGTCCTCAATATTCTCAAAATGTTAAAGAGGAACCGGAGGAGAACATCCCACTGGATCATCAGGTAGATGGAGTGAGATTCTTGTATAATTCTCTTTAGATTTATGTAATGAAGCTTCTACTAACCTTCTCCAGCAGCAGTGGGTGGGAGGGTCTATGGGTCAATGTTGGTTGTTGTGGTAGGTCATAACTAAAAATGTTTAGTTTATAAAAGTTGGTAGCAAATAAAACCTGTGACATGTTACTTACAGTCCAGAGCAGAGAGAAGTTAATAATCTTCTCCTGGTGTCCATGAGTCCCACCTCAGGATCGGGTCACATCGGGTTATGCAGTAGATAACCGGAACATTGATGTTGATGAGTAAAATATTGGGATGAATGTGGATCCCGTCTCTCCTGCAGGAGATTATTCCCTTGTTCCTGGTTCTGGAGGTTTCTGTCCATCACTTGGATATAGAGAATTTCTGGATACATTTCCTTGTTTTCTCAGGTCCTCCATTTGGCGCTTTCCGGAAAAGTTGTGGTGGAAGGAGGGAGCGAGGGAAATCCCCTCATCAGGACAGAGGAGGGTAAGAGCCTTCATGATCTTGTGGGTTATTCTTCCCTTATCATTGCGGGAGGAGGGTCACATCCAGGGAAGGATGGAGCTACGAGATGAGCGAAACATACTCTCTGAGCTTGCTGCATTAGCGTACTCGTAACTGCTGTTGCTGGACGAGTATTTCGCCAGCTCGAGAAAATGGCATCTCCCGCCGTTTTGCTTTTTGGCGGCCAGAAACAGAGCCAATCACAAGCCAGGAGACTCTGCACTCCACCCAGCATGACGTGTACCCTTACACGTCGATAGCAGTGGTGGTGGCCAGATCAGGTGACCCTGGAATAGACAGCCCTGCCCGCGCTGCTCGGATCATTCTCTGTTGGATGCCTCTAGGAGGAGCTGCTGCTGGTCAGGGAAAGCGTTAGGGTGTTCTATTAGAATAGTGTTAGGCAGGAGTGAGTCTACAAGAACCCAACAATACATAAGCGTTTTTATTTATTTTTTTATTTGCTTGTGGTGGCTTGCTGGCACTAGTAGTGCGCTAGTACCATATGTGAGGAATTTGCAGGGAGACTTGCGAACGTTACTTTTGGCTCTTAGTGACACACATATCCATTTACTAAGTGGGACCATTCATTGGGGGTTTGATTGAATTAGGCACAGTCTGCGATTTATTATTTATTTTTTTTCAAAGGAAGTGAAGTTAAGTCACAGCCCAAAATCCTTTTGTCTCCGTCATTGTGTGCAATTTCATCTAGCTTAGTCTGCCTGCTACTGTTTAGCAAGCAGCTCGTCTCCAGAAAATCCCATCCACATTCTCTCTGCCGGTGAAGGACGTACGTCACGTGTGGCATAATCTAATACGGTTTTTTGTTCACATTAGTACGGGACATTAGAATCCGCATTCAGTTTGCTTTTGATTTCTCTGTACTTCGTTCATAATGAGGGAGCAGGGGAACGCCGCAGAGCTACACTCCCTAGTTCATGTCTCAACTTCCTGGGACTCGTGGTAGGCACTGTTGAGGCCACAAACGAGGGAGCACAGCTTATGCACGAGTATATACAGTATTTTTCAAAGGCATAACCAGAAGGCTTCATGGGAAGGGTCTGTAGCGGGGGCCGTGGTTGTGACGTCCGCTGAGCCTCTTTATTCATATGGAAGCACAGAGAAGGAGAGAGCAATGATCACATTGATCAATATTGTTGCTCTCGGATTATGGAATATTATGGTACTTCAGTGTATTGCTATGTACACTAGAGGTTTCCCTGCCATTTATGCCTGTCGGGGCTGTGAAGCAGACTCTTGGAGTTGGTGACAATTAGTGAAGTCGGACTTAAGATAAAAGGACAACTCTGACTACAACAAACAAAAAATTTTAAAAATTGGAATATTCCTTTAAATCTCTGTCTATTCTGATCTCAGTATTTAGGGGGGACGTATATATACGGCTGATGTATATACGTCGTGTGTATATATAATATATATCCCCCATGATGGCAATGGGCGCACGCACCGTACGTGAGTGGTAGGTGCCGCTACATCCGTAGCCAGGAAAAAGATAGGATATGTCCCGGAGCTGTGCACATACATCAGTGTGGGGTCTCAGTGGCTTGGAGCAGCATCCAGTAGTGCAGGTTGTGTCTTTGGCACTGTGGGGCCAGGCGTTTCGATGTTCCCCCAAATCTGGCACCAAGGGATCGGATTTTTGCAGGTAGGGCACCGGAGCTCCCTTGGCACACGTTGGCCACATCACAGGTAGGTCACGCCCCACTCTGTACAGTTCGCACAAAAGGCACAGCTATCACTCCATGTTTTTTACCACATCAAGTGGTGTCAGTATTTTGATACTAAGACCATACCATGTGAAATCACTCCTCTGATTCAGATGGTAGGTTAATTTGTTTATATTGTATCCTATATTATATAATATATTTCAATGGTCTAGACAATGATATATAATGGTATATTAGACAATGGTCTAGAATGCTAAATTGGCTGTTATCACTACAGCGCTATCTAGGATTTTGGCCCAATTTGCAGCTAGATCCTTGGTGTGGTAGTCTGTGTATCAGAGATGTATCTAGCTTTAGAAAGGCACTCTACGGCCCGTGCCCCTGGCTTTTGGCCACATAATTATGCATGTCAGTGCTGGTGACAGTATCGGAATGGATTATGCCCTGGGCAACGCCATGACTAAATTCATGGGTTTACTGATACATATTAACCTACCTAGACCAGTCTCGGACCACTCCCCACTAACTAACTCTCATATTCCTCCTCCAGATAACACCATAGTTGGTGCATAAAACCCTTTTGGTAAAAGTTTTTGACGAACCCAATATGATTCCTGATCAGATTAGAGATTCTTAGCGATCAACCTCCTAAAAATATCAATGTTAAATGGGAAACCTTTAGATAGTGCAATACTGGAAGCAGATTGTAGTGAATCCCCTGAATTAATTGAGCCAAATGGCTACAGACAGACAGACATGGAGCTGATTTATAAGCGTGCGGATTGCATTTCCGTTGACTTCCCGCCGTTTTCGGATTTGCGGCTGCTGGGGCAGGTATTTAGAAGGGGGTTGTGTCGTACGCGATTGGATTTTGAAACAGCGTGCCGATTATTCATGCAACAGAAATCAGGGCGGCGTTC
>WNYA01000781.1:7723-115361 GCA_019512145.1 Engystomops pustulosus | reverse complement strand
GACTCCTCCACTTCGCTCAGCTCCTGCTGAGAGGATGGCGCTGCGGTATGGGGATGACGGGCGGTCGCGGCCGCCATCTTGGGAGCCTCGTGCGCCTCGTCCTCAGGCAGCTCCGCTGTCCTGAGGAACTTGGTTATGGCTCCCGGGTCAGCTGCTGGGGGTGCCGTGGTCTTCCTCGGTCCCCTCCTGTGGACCATGGTGGGATCGGGGCACAGAGCGCTGTGTGCTGCGGGTGTCTGGCGGGAATGGCCGGGAGCTCGCAGTCAGTGCGACTTACTCCGCCATTGCCAAGCCACGCCCCTTGCGCCGCTGTCTTTTAAATGCCGCCAGTGACTTTGCCGAAGGCAACGGAAGGGTTAATAGCCGCGATCGGTGCAAGCACTGACCGCGGTTATTAGCGGTGGGGGTTTGCTGCACTATGCAACAACCCCCACCCTTGTATGAAAAGGACTCAGCCCGTGAGCCCTCTTCATACATTCCCTGCACCTCTGCGGCGTAGTGCTACGGCGCAGAGCGTTAAGGGGTTAAAGGTCAAAAGCAGAACCATGTGAATGTGGTTTATTCTATAACTTTTTGCTATTGAGTTCAATTATTTAAAATAATGATTAAAACGACAAATTTCGTCCTTCATATAATAGGTATGTTATTCATGCTATTCAAATACACAAGTACAAGCCACTGCTATCGAAGGTTATGATTAACTAAGGACCCATTTTAGCCATTACATGTCACCAATGAATGCATCCTTATGTACTTACAAACTCTGATAGCAGCAGTCAAGAATTGTAAACCAAACACACTTACATACTGGCCTGTGCCCACTCTGACAAGTTCTACCCTTTTAGCTGCTAATGTGCTAGTTTTAATGAAAAAAATGGCTCGAAAAATTATGCAAATGAGCCTTATGCTACAGTCACACATTGTGTCTAACGCATGCACCAGCTGGAGAAAGAGATTTGCCCCATCAAACAGTTAACATTTGTGTTTACAAAATGCATCCATTAACACGTGTTAACACATATTAACACAAGCATTAACATTCATGTTTTGTTAACAGCTGTTAAGGCCTTAAGGACACAGCCTAAAATGGTTCTCAGGACACAAGCCATTTTTTTTTTACACCTGACATGTATCATTTTATTTGATAATAACTTATTAACTTATCTATGTGATTTTGAGATTGTTTTCTTCATGACACATTGTGCTTTATGGCAGTGATAAATGTTAGTTGATATGATTTATGTTTTTTATGAAAAAAGGGGAAATGTAGCAAAAAATAAATTATTCCTAATTTAAAATCTTTTTTTTTTCAGACAGACAATTTTACCATCCAAATTACTATTAAATAAAATTAATAACTTTATAAACATTCTTCAATTTTTCTAGGATGTTAGAAGACAATAGTAACAGCAACTTTTAGGAAAATTTTGAAAACCGTGTTTATGGACTATTGCAATTAAGAAAGGACTTTTTAAAAGACCTTTCAATAAGAAACCATCACAAATCACTCCATTCTCAGAAATGCACCCATCAAGCTTTTAAAAACCACGTTTAGAAAGTTTGTTAAAGTAAAATTTTGAAAAATATATTTTTTTCAATTATAAATTTATTTAGGCCTAAAATTTACAAATTAACAATGTATTGTTGGAAAAAACACACATCCAATTTGTTCCACAATTCCTCTCGAGCACGGAAATACCCCACATGTGGGTTTAAACAACTTTTGGGGCACATAGGAGGACACAGAGCAGAGCGAGCACCATTTGGCTATGAGAGGGTAGATTTTGCTGAAACAGTTTAGGCCACCATTATTTACAAAGACTCTGGGGAATGGGAACAGTTAGAAACCCCAACAAGTGACCCCTTTTTGGAAACTACACCCCTCAAGGAATTTATTAAGCTTTTAGGTTTTTCACATAAATTAAAATTATATGGAAGTAAAATTTGTAAAAATATATATTTTTTCAATAATATATTAATTTAGGCCTCAAATTTACAAATTTATAATGGGTTGTAGGAAAAAAACCACACCCCAATTTGTTGCACAATTCCTCGCAAGCACGGAGATACCCCACATGTGGGTGTAAACTGATTTTAGGGTATATAACAGGGCAACTGACAGAGCGAGCACCATTTGGTTATGAGTGGGTAGATTTTCCTGAAAAAGTTTTATGCCACCATCATTCATTTACAAAAACTCTGGGGAATGGGAACAGTTAAAAACAGTTAGTAAAATGAAATCCACTGAAAGAACACTTTTCTTCAGTATTCATCTAGGGGTATAATGAAATGAAATGTGGTTTTAAATTTTAGGTATAATATCCATTTGTAAATGGCCAACATTTCAATGAAATTTTGGGTATGTGTGTTCAGGATCATATAAGAATAACAAAAATGACAAAATAACAATAAAATTAATATTCAGGGGAAGTATGGTTTTTGATGCACAACCCTGACTTATCTGGGCAAATGCCGCACTGATAACCTGTTCCCTTTTTGTAGCACAGACAGCATTTTTTGTATGGCCATCTTTTCTTTACTGTGTGTGTATGGGGGGGTCCTAGATGGGAAATGTTGTCCCGGTGCTTGCACCCTCTTGGAACAGCAATTTCTTAATTACTTGTTCTTGGTATGTACAAGGAATTAAACAATGCAGTTTGCACTAAATGCACTGTAACTAGAGATGAACAAATCTATTCAAACAAAGCGGAATTCGTTAAAGGTGATTTCTGAACCTCTCCCAGGGTGTGCTTTTTGGGGAATCTGTATACCCAATTAGCAGGTTTTTTTTGTTACTGAAGCGAATAGGAAGAAATCAGTGTCAGATCCACACAGCTCCTGTAGTGATTTCTGCACCTCTCCCAGGGCGTCCGTTTTGGGGCATCTGTCTTAAAGCAAATTTCAATAGATTTTTGTTGCTAAAGTTGAGAGTAAGAAATACGTGTCAAACCCACATAGTTTATAGAGTGATTTTTGCTCCAATTACAGGGTGTCCATTGAATTTCAATAGTTGTTTGTTGCTAAAGTTGAGAACAAGATATACGTGTCAAATCTATGTAGTTGATTAACCACTATGTCAGACAGAAAGGTGGAAGGTGGAGCAGGCAGAGGTCGCAGCACAGTAAGGGGACGTCGCAGCTGGGGTGACTCTGTGAGGCCAGAACTGCCATTGTCATCTAGCGGCAGTGTGTTGATCAACAACCCAAAGGTTGTTGATTGGTTGACTAGGTCAACCAATTCTTCAAATATTACATCTGACAACCGCAGCCAAGAGTCCGTGGGTTCATCAGATACAACAATTAGTTGGCTTGGCCCAGGAGCAGGTCAGCTGCCCTCACCCGTCCTCAACCAACCTCTCTGCTGTTCATTTCCCTCAGCCAGAGATCTATTAGGTGGTCTGGTCTCAGCGCCACTATACAACGAGGACGAAGACTTTGAGAACATTCAGCAGCTGCTTGGCAGTGAAGAGGTGGGGCAGACATTCTCTGCTACGTGAAGTAGGCAGGCTGTTCATACTGACACCGTTGAAGAGAATAGCAGTGGCAGGGAAACACAAATTGACGATGATGTAGTCGATCGCACTTGGGAGCCGGATTTAGCAAGGGATTCATCATTGTCTGGCGAAGAGAGTGTTAGCTTGGCGTCAGGCAGCGGAGCAGGCAACTATTCGCTACTGTGGCCTTAAATCATCAGGGTGGCAGCAGTGCGAGGACGGGAGACAAATAGCCGCAGGGTACAAATCCCGATTCGCAGGTCCACGTAAGTAGTGGCACAGGGGCTCAGCGAGGCAGCGGCGGTAGTAGTCACTCAGTGCAGATGTAGTTGGTGGGGATATAAAGAAATTCACCATCTCGGTGGGATGGCGTTTTTTGTCAGGGAGCTATGTTGGCCAGCACTCACCATCCAATGGCCTGGTGGTCCATCCTGCCGGCGCAGCAACAGCAGCACCTAGTGGCATTCATGCTGTTTCAGGCAGTCAAGGCTCCAGCACCTGGGCTGAAGGTGTTTGTCTTTGACATCATCTCCTGGTCCAGATGCTCCTGCTCCTCACTACGCATGGCGCCAGCAGTCATTGAGCGAGGTGATTACAAAGAGACAACTGTATGCGTCCAGCCATCCTAAGGTGCAGAAGCTGACCATGCTCATTTCCAAGTTGTTGTCACTGCAGTCCCTCCCTTTCCAAGCCGTGGACTCTGCACCCTTTAGAGAACTAATGGCTTGTGCCGAACTGAGGAGGAGAGTTCTAGGATGAAATTTATTTTCCCAAAAGGCAGTACCAGCCCTTCACAAATATGTAGAACAGAAGGTGGGCCAGTGTTTGAGCGTATCGGTTTCTTCCAAGGTGCACAGCAGCGCAGACATGTGGAGCTGTGACTACGGTCAGGGCCATGTCCTTTACGGCCCACTGGGTGAATGTGCTTCCCGCCCAGCCACACCAACAACTTGAACAGGAGACGCCACTTTCTCCTCCACGTTGTCAAACTGCTGGTCCTGCGCCAAGTTCCGACTCCTCCTTCTCCAACACCACCTTAGCCTCCACAAGTCTAAGTGCTGCTCCATCATACCACATGTGCAGGGCACAGCGGTGTCATGCAGTTCTACGCCTGGTTTGCCTGGTGTTCAATCTGGTTGTTAACAGGTTCCTGAAGTCTTCCACCCATCTGCAAGACATTCTAAAAATGGCCAGGAAACTGTGCATGCAGTTCAGCCATTCTTACAAAGCCAAGCACACCCTCCTTGAGGTGCAATGGCAGATCGGCCTCCCCCAGCATAGGCTGGAATTCCAGCCTCCATATGTTAGACCGTCTGTATGAACAGAGAAAACCATTACTGATTTGATGATGCAAGCAGACTGGAGTAGTCCCCTGTGTAACCTTGATGTCAGATACTGGCAGCTCATGCTTGACACCTGCCGTTTGCTGAGGCCCATTGAAGAGGCCACGTTATTTGTTAGTTGCCAGGACTGTGGGATGAATAACGTCATTCCACTGCTTCATGTCCTGGAACAGATGCTGAACTGTCCTGGGCACTAGAGAAGTGGCGACTACATGTCATGGCCACATGAGTCCGGTGGGGGCTGAACTAGAGGAGGAGGAGGACATTGGAGCACAAGCAGAGTCTGGGGAAATTGGTGTTTTTTTGTACTCTGGAGCAGGAGCATCCGGAGGAAGAGGTAGAAGACCCAGAAGCACCATGGCAGTATACAGTGAGGCCGGGAGTCCCTCAGAGTCCCTTGCGCAGATGGCCCGAAGCATGCTGCTTTGCCTAACTAGTTACAGCCGAATAGTCAACATCCGGCATAGGCATGACTTTTGGCTCTTCACCCTCTTGGACCCTCTCTACCAGTCAAAAATGGGTGCCTTCTTTCCAGCTGCAGAGAGGAAGGAACAATTGGCATACTATAGAGAAATACTGTGCAGACAGTTGGCCGTGCCTATGTGCGCCATTGTCCATCCTCTGTCGGGTCTGACCAGGAGATTCCTTGAAGTCATCGCTCACGTACTACTGCCACAGCTGCTGTGGGAAGATTATGGGTAGGAGCAGTAGCAGCTCCATCAGCAGTAGCTTAAGTCTGGAATCCTTAATGAGCAGGTTCCTTCACCTGTCTAGTGAGGAGGGTAGCCGCCACCAGCAGCAGGACATGGAGCCGACCCTGGGCCAGCAGGTGATGGCCTACTTGGACAGCACTCTAACACTCCAGGTAGAGGATCCCCTGGACTACTGGGCAGCCAAACTTGATGTGTGGCTGCAACTTGCGGAGTTTGCATTAGAGAAGATGTCCTGCCCGGCCAGTAGTGTGGCATCAGAGTGGGTGTTCAGTGCGGCGGGGACCATCGTTAGTCCAAGGAGAACCCGCTTGTCCACCTGTAAGGTGGAGAGACTGATCTTTGTCAAGATTAATTAGGCGTGGATTTCGAGAGACTGATCTTTGTCAAGATGAATTAGGCGTGGATCGGCCAGGATTTCAACACAGCATGCATTATGCATCAGATTAGATCAGCCATGACGCCTCCTCCAAACGTTAAGAAATTAGTCTGGATTCTAACTACCTGCCTCGGCCCCTATTCTGATGCTGCCACCTGCCTGTTGCCACACATCTGCTGCCAGTTGCTCCATCTGCCTCCCACCATCTTTACCACGGACTGGAATTGTCACCCACCTCTACACTCTGTCATTGTGCCACTTTCTGACCTTCTGTTGCTGCTGCTGGCACCTCTACGCTCTATCATTGTGCCACTCTGTGGCCTACCATGTTGCTGCCACCTCCAGAATTTGTCATTGTGCCACTCTCACCTCCTGCTGCTACTGCCACCTCCACGCTCTAACATTGTGCTACACTGTGGCCTACCATGTTGCTGCCACCTCCCAAATTTTTTAATGTGCCACTCTCTGACCTCATGCTGCTGCCACTGTCGCCTAAACGCTCTAACATTGTGCCACACTGAAGCCTACCATGTTGCTGCCTCCTCCCGAATGTTTTATTGTGCCACTCTCTGACCTCGTGCTACTGCTGCCACTACGCTTTAACATTGTGCCACACTATGGCCTACCATGTTGCTGCCACCTAAAGAATTTGTCAAATGCCAGTCTCTGACCTCATGCTGCTGCTGCCACTGCCACCTTTTGAAGTTTTTTTTTGGCAAAGATATAATATTTCCTGGAAAATTGTAATGGATGATGCATGTGGCGTCTCTAATCTTCAAATTTAAATTAAAAATTTTAAATTAATTTCAAACTTCAATTTTATTGTGCCACTCTGTGGCCTACCATGTTGCTGTCACCTCCAGAATTTGTCATTGTGCCACTCTTTGACCTCATGCTACTGTTTCTGCTGCTACTGCCACCTTTTGAAGTTCATTTTTGGAAAAGACTGTGGGTGACTTTAATCATAGTCTGTTAGACTGTTTTGAGCGTTTTTAGCGCAAAAATCTGTTGCATCTCGTTAATCTGGCGCATTTATGCACCATTTTCTGGCGCACGGCAAAGTTCGTCGCTTAGTGGTTTTGAGTCCCTGCGCCTTATCTGACATAGTGAGAGCCTCCTATACAGATGTTTGCATGGGATCTATCACTAATTTGGGCCTAAAAAGGGCAAAATAGGCGCAAAAATGCACCTACTCTGAGCAATTGCACTTTCAAAAAAAATCACTTTACATCACTAAAAACATAAATTTTAGGTTCCAAAATGAAGAATTTGTCTCTCTATTTACAGTATATTATAATAAAAAAGGCAAAGACTCGTTTCAGCAAGAATTTTTTTTTTTTACATATCTGTAACTTTTAGTCCCTGCAGTTACATCACAATAATAGTTTTTTGGTGCAGAGATGAAGCCCTGAACCTTCTGTCACATTTTCTCAGTCTCCTTTCATTATTGCTCACAAATGAGATCTAACAATTTGAGGCAAATTTAGGCGCAAATGAATCGGACATGAGAAATTGTAATGGATGATGCATGTGGCATCTCTAATCTTCAAATTTAAATTAAAAATTTCAACTTCAAATTCATTTCAAACTTCAAATTCATTGTGCTACTCTGTGGCCTTCGATGTTGCTGCCACCTCCATAATTTGTCAATGTGCCACTCTGCGGCCTACTCTTGCTGCTGCCAACTGACCGCTGTCTCCCTGGAACACTCTGTGATTTCCATAATGCTGTTTTCACCCTCCACTACTCTATGACGTCGCCACTATGTTTGGTTTTCCCCTTCATTTCATCTGTCAGAAGGAATGAAACGCTTCAGGATTGGAAAGCAGCCAAAAGCAGGAGTGGATACAGAACATAGAGGACATGCAAATATCGCATTTACTGGTCATCTCTGTTCTGGATCTACTCCTGTTTGTTTTTGGCTTTAGCAATACTGATGAATTAATGAACGTTTGAAAAAGGACTTGTTTTCACTCGTATTTGGATGTCTGAGAGTATATACAGTATATATATATATAATCCAAGCAGCACAGAAAAAGAAAAACTGGGTGCACGCTAACCAGGGTCGGGCTTCATGTTCTCCTAAAAATAGTATAAAGAAAGGTAATAACAGCACTCCAGATTTAGAATTGTGAAAAAAGATAAGTGGATTTATTCCATATTCAAAGCAACGTTTCGGCTAAAAGTGTGAGCCTTCCTCAAGCTAAATACAAATAGTGACAATATTGTATATATATATTAGGTGTGGGGTATCACATGACACAAACCACGCCCCTTCCCAAACAAAGTGCTATAGTGCAGGTGTGGAGTGTCACATGACACAAAACACAGCCCTTCCGAAACAAAGTACTGTAGTGCAATCAAGTCTAGATACATTGTAATAAAATATGTCCAAATACACATATTTGAGCCAACACATGTATAAAAGTGTGACGATCCATTACATATAACAAAACACTGAGTTAAAAACATTGCCTTCAAGGGCGATGGACGTGTTTCCTCGCCATCTCCCATAATTGAAATACAGCCCCATGTTAGGGGTTAATATACACAGGCAGTCCCCGGGTTAGATACAAGATAGGGTCTGTAGGTTTGTTCTTAAGTTGAGTTTGTATGTAAGTCGGAAATGTATATTTTATCATTGTAATCCCAGACAGAACTTTTTTGGCCTCTGTGACAATTGTATTTTAAAAATGTTGGGCTGTAATCAGAATCAATATGAACACTAAAGTTTCATTACAGACACATTTGATAACTGTTACAGCTGGTCATTGTAGCCTAAGACTAAAGTACAATAAATTACCAATATCCAGAGGTCCGTTTGTAACTAGGGGTCGTATGTAAGTTGAGTGTTCTTAAGTAGGGGACCTTGCCTTATGCCATCTTATTAGGTTTTCATAAATCCCTTTGTTAGGGGTTAATATATGCTTTTCTAATATAGGTTTTTCAGTGACATGCTGCGATTTGACACTGTTCACACCAGCAATAATCCACTTGTTAGGGGAAAATGGCCAAACCCTGACATAGCTCATTAGAATAGCCTGTGTTATTCCATTCTGACACTTGTTTTTTCTCCTCCTTTTTTTCTTTCTTCCTTTTTCAGTGATCCATAGATATAGTATGTAGTAGAGAGAGTGGCAAGAGAGGACAGGGAAGGAGCACTAATGGTATGACATTTTAAGGATCAGATTAACGTGAAGGTGAAGACTGCGCTCACCGTGTGTGGTTGTGCTAAGAATATCTGGTTTAACATGTGGTTGAACACTATTGAGGGCTTCACGATTGATCGGTACTGGTGCTGCCTCCAAAGGGCGATCTCCTGTGTGCCGTCGCTACATTAACACAGGATATATGGAAGTGGTCTGTGGTTTTGGTCCAAAGGGATGGCACACTCAGAAGGAGGTAGATGGAGTATTTTATTAGAGGTCTTAAAAACACAAAGCGTTTCGTGGTAAGGGTACCCCTTTCTCAAGTGAACACAGACTAAATTAAAAGTGACAGGGGGTGGATAAAAGTTACAACCACAAAAAAGGGAAAAGAAGGCATGTAGACAAAATGGTATTGATTAGTTCAGCAGTTAGAGGGAGGGACATATATAATTACATGGATTGAGTCCCACGTCATTGATCAGCTATATATTGCAACAGTAGTCCAGTAATGTAGATGTAATGATGGATAGGTATTGTACATGATTAATGATAATAAAGTAGTGTTACAGAGTTCATAATAAATTCATAAATATAAGTTTAAAAATTAATGTATTTATAAAGTCAAGTCTTCTATATGAACAGGGAATACTTGGAAGGTAGACTAGCAGCATGCCTAGTTATATAGACAAGATGTAATGGTAATAACGGGATTAATTAAAGTGCTTCAGCTTAGGAGGAATATTTTCCACTTACCGAATGCCGAGGGTACAGCGAGAATCCCTCCTAGGCATTTGCGGTAGCGTGGAGCATTCTGTATTTTAACCTCTTTCAATGGCGAGCGCCTAAACTGGTCTCCGCGCATGGGAAAACTCCCCAGCCACAAACTGAATGTCGGCTGCGGAGTCAGTGACAGAATATCCAAGACTCAGTGCATGCACTGTATGGTTGTCTCGGTGTGGTAGGAAGATAATTGCGCTATTTTTCGGACTATAAGGCACACCGTAGTAGAAGGTGCACCATCAATAAATGCCTGCTAAAATGTCTAGGTTCATGTATAAGGCGCACTGGATTATAAGGCGCACCTGATTATGAATGAATGACCAGCAGGTGGCAGACCTGTGCACAGTTCAAGGCAGCTGTTGTCTGTAAGTACGGTTCATATATAAGGCGCACTGGACTATAAGGCGCACCTTTGATTTCTGAGAAAATCAAAGGATTTTTTGTGCGCCTTATAGTCAGAAAAATAAGGTAATAGAGCAGGCAAAACACATCAGGATGCAGGGGGAATATATCCGCATGAGCGGCTAGCGATGTACATCGCTGATGGTGGTGATAGTGAAAGCTTAATTATGTGAATTCCAAGAGGGATTAAACATGTGGAGGGATAGATTGATTATATATTATATTGTGATTAAATGAATAAATGGATAAATAAATGGATGAATGTTGTCATGAATGAATAGATTATGTGGCATAAATAAAATAAGTAGAAAATCTATTAGATGGCTTATAAGAGCAAATAAATAAATCTATTTTAGAAAAGAAAAGGAAAATGTCTTAATTCATTGAGTGGATAATGTGTTGGGTGGGATAATTTCAGTATATGATGTATCGGGTGGATGGATTATTAAATAATAAACAAAAAACGATACAATGAGTGTATATATCTAAATTAAATTAAATTAATGGACAGACTGATATATAATAAATATTATCTCCATTAATTGTAGTATTTTCAGGTATAGTGATTGATGGATGTCGAAAAAGATGTCATAAACTATTACCATAAGGATGTCAGAAGTTGTTCTCTAGAGTTTCATTCAACCCATTGGGTACCAGACAATTAAGTCTGTATATCCAGTACATCTCCCTTTGGCACAGTTTGCACAGAATCTGTTGTGACCCGCTGGGATTTGTTCGATAGGGTTGACTGAGAAGCCTGTAAAGTCATCCTGGTGATGAATATGACTGTGTTTTGAGACACTGTGTTTCATAAATGCACTTTATTGACCTGTAAATCCAACTGTACATTTACTAATTAGTTGTAAACTTTACATTTAAAAAATTCAATCATGGATAAATATTTCTAATGTATGAATTATAACAGTAAGTTATAGATATGGATCACAAAATATTACATACAGTGCGTTTTAGATATGAACAACAGAACATTACATACAGTGAATAATTGCAAAATAGATAGAGCTTCTAATATGCTATGTGGCTCCATCTCTCCTCCACGTGATGGATAAACAGTCTGGCATGGATGTAAGGTGAATCTAAACCCAGCCAGGACCCTTTTTTATTTTGAGCTTAAAAATTTCAAAATTATTTTAAGTTCAAGGTCAATTACCATTGACTTCACAGGCAGTTTTTCTATTGAATGTTGTTGTTTTACATGGCATGCAAATTCTGTAGTGAAAACCAAGAGGATCATCCTATAATTTTCTTGTCCAGTAGCAAATTCCAGTGTCTCTGGGTGACCTTTTGAACCTGTTTGTGATGGGCATTGAATGACATTATTAATTATCTATTGAGGTCACTATTTTATCTGAAAATATAGTCTTTCCATCTAAATCTTTTGTTTTCTGCCATGACACTTTCTGCCAGAATATTTTCTTGACTTGAATTGTTTAGATTAGTGGCTTAAAATTTTGTTGTAATACTTCAATTTCTCCTAATTCTACAGCACTGACCAAATGAAATAATAGATGCAGCTGTTTTTTTATGGTCGTTTTTTTTTTAAATATATACTGCATGGAAGTTGTCTGGCCTCTTTGGAGACTAGCAAGTCCAAAAATTTTATTTTAATCATTATTACATTTTTTAATTACTTAAATTTAAGTTTAAATTTTTTTTTTATTATTATTATTATTTATTTATTATTTAGACAGTATACAATATAAAATAGTTACCGTGAACACATCCAATAACACATTCCACACAATAACTTTACATAGTAACCAATTAGATAATCTTATACAAAGAAAAGAAAAAAGAAGAAAAACATATATATATATATATATATATATATTTTATTAATTTTTTTCCTCCCCCTCCCTTAACCCCACCCCGCCCTCCTGGCGACTGGCGACCACCTTCCGATCCATGCCTAAGAATACCGTTATAAGAGCATACATGATAGTATGAGGCTGTGTTATAAAAGACATTCCAACCTCTTTGCTTAGGCCTCATTATGTTGTTACTCATTCCAGCTCTTTTTACACCCCTTTCATTTTCTGCATAGAATAAAGTGTCAAGTCTTCCCTCCCAGTTCCTTACCCTAGGCGCATCCTTATCCTTCCAATGTCTTAAGATTACTAATCTAGCCATAAGTAGTCCTTTCGGTAAACTGCACAAGGTCTGCGTCCAACAAGTTGCATCTAGGGCACTTCTCTTCAGTTTTTTTCCAAAAGTAATTTAACCGCTTTGGTGACAAGTGTGCCCTATGTACAATAAAGGTCTAAACAATATGAAACATATTCTTAACATTCTTACTAGTCATATACAGTGAATCCACCCACTCCTCCTCTGTCAGGTCCGGTATGTCTTTCTGCCATCTTACATAGCATTCCTTTGCCGGGAGATCGATCTCAGTTTTGGTCATTACTTTATATATTCTAGACATCAAGCCCTTTCTGTGCAAGGGGGCAAACATATCTCTCAAGGGATGCTCTTCTTGCAAAAAATCGTTATCTAGCAGGCAAACACTGAAGGCGCACCTAAGCTGGGTATTAAAAAAACAGTCCCTAATTCCCAAATCAAAATCTAGCACCATTTTTTCAAATTACTTTAAGCCTTCCTCGTCTAGTATCTGATGTATATACAAAACCCCTTTCTCACTCCAAAATTTCATCGAATCCAGGTGCAACGGATTCCACTTAAAAGTATCCCCTAACCCTTTTTTGATTTTTAACCCTGTCCCAAACCCATTGCATTAGTGCGAACAACGAATATCCCAAAGTCCAGCTTCAAGAAAACCGCTGACTCTAATAAACTCCATATATCAAAGCTACTTAAACATCTATATTTATTTTTCAACGTGAGTTTAACCAATACCCTATCATAATCAATTAAATTGTGCCATTGTGCAGCTATAAAATAGCTGAAAAATCTGGTAAAGCTAATCCACCCTTATCAATTGAAACGTGCAATTTATTTAAACTAATACGAGCAGTTTTCCAATCCCACAGAAAATGCCTTAGGAGAGAGTTTAAAGTAGACAATAGCCTTTTGGGAATAATCATTGGACTGTTCTGAAATAAAAATAGGACCTGAGGCAGAATTACCATTTTAAAAATGACTACTCTTGCTGCCAGCGGGAGATTCAATCTATTCCACACCGCAATTTTTTGTCTAATCCTAGAGATGAGGGGCTTTATATTAAGATCGACATAGTCACCTGGCCTATTACTGACTATGATGCCAAGATACCGTATCCTCTCGACTACAGGGAGAGGACCAGCCAAGGGCAAAGATACCGTAGCAGAGTCCAAGGGTAAGCAGGCCGACTTGCTCCAATTTATTCTAATACCGACAGATACCCAAATTTATCTATCAAATCCACCACTGCCTTTATGCCCTGCTCAGCATTATCTAAAAACAGGAGCATATCGTCCGCATACAGCTGAATTCTTCTTTCTATCTGCCCCCATACTAACCCCCTTATGTTCCCAGCTGTTCTAATGCTACACGCCAAGGGCTCTAGTACCACTGCAAATAGCAAGGGAGACAAGGGGCACCCTGCCTTGTTCCTTTGAACAACTGCCAGGCAGCAGAAGCTCTACCATTAATGCTGACCCTAGCCTGGGCCCCACTATATAAGAGTTTCACCCAATTTATAAACTGTGTGCCAAAACCCATTCTTTATAGAACCGCCCATATATATTCCCACTCGACGCGATCGAATGCTTTCATAGCGTCGAGTGTGACCATCATACGCGTACCTGTTGATTTACTGGGGCATTGCATGCACCACCACATACGCAGGATGTTGTCTCTGACCGATCTCCCCAGCATGAATCCCGACTGATCCTCGTGTTCAACTGAACGTACAACCTTCTGCAACCTAGTTGCGAGCACTTTTGCTAGGATCTTATAGTCAGAGTTCAGCAGGGAGATCGGCCGATACGCATCCAGGTCTGTGGGGCACTTCCCCTCCTTAAGGATTAGAACTAGAATTGCCTCTCTCAAAGAGTAGTTGACCCTCCAACATTGAGTGGTTTAGGACCCCCAACAAGAAGGGAAGCATGACGTCTGCATACTGAAGTATAACCTTGGATGGTATTCCGTCAGAACCAACCGCCTTACCCCTAGGGAGTTCTTTTAAAGCCTCACTCAGCTCTTCCAGACTGAGAGGGCGTTCCAAGACCTCCCTCTCCTCAGTTGATAGTCTTGGAACCGGAGCGCTTACTAGGAATTCATTTATTTCCTTTTCCCCTAACGTTAACTCAGAGGAGTATATACCCTCAAAGAAAAGCATAAACTCTTCCCTGATTCCTTCTTGTGTTGTTACTAGAACTCCATCTCTCCCTTTGATGGCACCTAGAGTATTCCTCCTGTTCTGAGTCTTCAGCAGGGCCGACAATCTTTTCATTGACAGAAACTCCCCCAATATAGTTTTCTGGCCCTGTCTTTTATGCTCCCACAACGCTTTCTCAAGACAGTATCTCCCAAGACATTCCTGTGCATCTACCCATATTCTCCTATTCTCCTCTGTAGAATTGTGCACAAATACATTCTCCAAGTTTAGTATCTTCTCTTTTACCAATTGGAGAGACTCCAGCTTCTTTTTTTTATAGAATAAAATCTGATCCCGAATCAACCCCCTCAGGTGCGCCTTCAGTGTATCCCACACCACCCTTATATCCTGCCCCTCTATATTGTGATACCAGAGGAATACAAGTTTTTATAGTCTTTTACTAAATTAAACCAAAAGGGCTTGACTTTATAGAAAATGATGCCAGTACTATTATACCATTTTATTGTAAACCACACTGGAGAGTGGTCTGAGAGACCTCTTGCCCCTATTGCTACCCCCGTCATCAAGTCACTGCCAAGGTCATTAACCAGAACCAGGTCAATTCGAGAGAGGGAACTGCATGACTTAGAGTAACAAGTATACTCCCTCCTTACAGGGTTCCTCTCGCTCCATACATCCCTGTATCCCAACTCTAAAATCAGCCTCCCAAATATAGTACTTGGCTGTTTGGCCCATGTTCCACCATACTGGCTACTTTTAAACCTGTCCAGACTTTCATTCATGACCTGGTTGAAATCCCCCAACAGATAAATTGGATCCCCCTCATGTATCTCTAGTTGGTTCACTATGTTTACCAGTACTTCTAGAGGTGCAGCAGGAGGAAGATAGATACCCACCAATACTATACTCACTCCGTTAAGCGGGGCATGCAGGATAATATATCTAGCTAAGGGGTCAATCCTTATCCCATGTTCTACAAAGCTGACCCTCTTACTAATCTTGATACTAACTCAGCGGGCATACGAAGAGAAAGTGGTATGATAATAGTGACTTATCCATGGTTTATACATCTGCTTACAGTTATCCCCGGACAGGTGAGTTTCCTGCAAACAAATTACATCTGGCTGATATGAGAAGCATAAATCAAAAACAGCTTTCCTTTTTAACCTGTCACCCAGACCTCGGACATTCCAAGATAGCACCTTTATCTTTTTTATTTTATTTACAAGTAGAATATGTACCCTACCCTTAATACCAGCCACCAGTCGCCAGAAAGTATACATGGATATACAATAAAATACATGTATGGGGCATTTATTGTTTGTGAAATGGTGAATTAGTACTCAGTATTCGGTTTCCATCTAGTCCTCCATGACGGCCCACCTGGAGGATGCCCCTTGACCTCTATAGGGACAGGAAGAAGAGAGGTTAAAGGCCTCCCACCCGCATCCTCCAGCCAGTGGTCTACCAAATAACTACATCGGTGGAAGGTACAACAGGATTTTATTTCGTATGTTATAGAGTCACATACATTCAAAGCAAACAGAAACAGAAAATTAGGGAGGGAATATATAGGCCATCATGGAGGACTAGATGGAAACCGAATTACCGGTGAGTACTAATTCACCATTTCCATGACGTCCTCCCATGACGGGCCACCAGGAGATTTACAAGATAAGTAGAGTGCATTAGGGTGGGATCCAAACGATAATGTTTGATAAAAGTAGACGGTGAAGCCCAAGTGGCTGCTGCCTTGCAGATTTGCTCTAAAGATGTGCCTCTTCTCTCGGCCCAGGAAGCTGACATGACCCGACTGGAGTGAGCCTTTAAATTAGGAGGAGCTTCTTTCTCCTGTTTGGTATAGCAGGTGATGATTGAAAAAATTCCAAGATCCAGCTTTGTCGGGAAACACTCGTATTCTTTATTTAGGCATGCATTAAAATTCCACTGCAAATAGTCTTGGCCAACGCGTTTCAAACGGACTGGCCGTTCTTTCATGGCTGATATAAAAGGATTTTAACAAACTTTTTAAACGTGTACATAAGCACAGAAGAAACTTCCGGAGTTTCTACAAGGAGGAGGGAAAAGAGGAGGGGACGAACATTTTTACAGACTGTTAACAATACAATACCATGCAATAGGCTCACAAAATGCATTAAAGTATTATAGACACAATATTGTAAAGTAATTTGTTTGTGACATATGGTCCGATGAGAGCATGCATCACTTCATTGGCGAAAGTAGAATGGTAATAGTTTCTCTTGGGAGAAAGGGGAGACACCAGTACGGGGAGAACAATTAATACTTGATAATAGTTATGAGAAGGACTGTAGAATCGTGGAGTCTTCCCCTGGTCCCAAAGGAAACTTGAAATAACGGTTTCTGTAAAAACAAGAAAAATACAGGTTTTTTAGTTAAAATCAAGGAAATGAGGATTGAAAGTGAGGAAGCAAAGATAGAACTACAATAAGAGAATATATGACATAAAAAACGCATCACTATTCAGACATGTCATATATTACATGTTTGAAAAAGCCCAAAGTATAAAATATGAAACTGACAATAGAAATCTATTTAACCACATAATGGTACATGAGTTCTTTTTTAATGTTTAAGCCATACGGTTGGCGGGATTCTAAAGTAAAAATCCAGTACGCCTCGCGATTCCGTAATAAGGTGCTAATACTTCCACCTCGCAGCGGCTTTTGGATTTTTTCAATAGCAAACACACGTAAGTATTCGGTTTGAGCATTATGTGTCATGTCCCAGGACTTGTTTCTATTCATTGACATGTATACGTGTTATACTGCTTTGCCTTTTGACCCTCCTGTCTTCCTGTCCCCTAGCTGCATTATTGTAACTCCTCCCCTCTCCCTCATGTATGCAGCCATCTTTGTCAGGAAAAGTGTATATCTGAATGTCTCTGCTACCCTGGCAAATTATATCCTTTTCACATCGTTGTAACCAGCATTTCTTCAAGATTTCTGCACTAAATAAAGCTGGAATCTTCCCACATGCTTCTTTCGATGGAGTTGACGCTATCTGACGAAAAGTGATCTGGTGTAAGTACTGGTTAAAACAAGATATACGACTATCTATAAACACCTGCTTACAGCCAGGTTATTGAGTCAGAATAGTGAAAAGGATCATAGACTGCCAGTCCCAGCCGTGGGGACAGAGACTCAGCTACAGCTACAGTCATAGCATCCATCCCTCCTCAGAGTATTCCATAAGATAGTGATCAGAATAAGCAGCTGAGATGACTCTCCTGTCACCCCTGTAGTCACCTTAGACCAGGGGTCAGGAACCTTGTTGGCTGAGAAAGCCATAACTGTTTATTTATATTTATATCAGTTCTAGGGAAAGGGGGGTGTTTTGAATTTTTATTTTATATATATTTATTTTTTTATTATATATTTTTTTTTTTACTTTTTTTAAATTTTTACTTTTACTATTTTTCAGACTCCTTAGGGTACATTAACCCTAGGTTATCTGATCGAACCTATCATATACTGCCATACTACTTACCAGTCATTACAATGTGCTGATAGCACATTGTAATGAATGAATTAAAACGAAGTAGCCTCAGGTCTTCGGACGACCCGAGGCTACCATTGCGACCGATTGCCTCTCCCCATGCACTGGGACCCGGCTTGCGCCGTACTAGTACAGCGCAAGTCAGGAAGGGGTTAAAGGGACACTGACAGAACAATCGCTCCAGCAGTCATTAGTACATGCTGTACTGCTGTACTAAGCCACCACTGGACCAAAACAATGGTGATTCCCTGTAAAAGAAAAAATAGATAATTTCCCATTCGAGCTTGCATTGCATGACATCTTATCCAGCAACCTGGCTTCAAGATGTCATGCAACGGAAGCTCGAATGTAAATTATCTATTTTTTATTTTATAGGGAATTACCATTGTTTTGGTCTAGTGGTGGCTTAGTACAGCAGGGAGGAACACTCCTTGCTGGACTAAGTGACTGCTGGAGTAATTTTTCTGTCAGTGGCCCTTTAAAAGTGTTGTTCTTAAATAAAGTTAACAAAAAAGAGGGCACTCAGTCTCATAGGGAACTTGTAGCTTCAGTTTACTAAAGTAAATGATAAGGAGGAACAGGAGCTGCAGAACCTGCAGAATAAACGTCGCAAAATCTCCCAATACACGTGCCAGCCACCGCAGAACCTCCCAATACATGCGCCAGCTTCTGCAGAACCTCCCCGTACACATGCCAACAAAGGCAGAACATTATAATACACATTTATTAAAGTGTCTGCACCAGTTTTCTGGTGACTTTGCACTGAATAGAACATCTTTGGAGCTTGTACATGTATTTATAACGTGTCTGTGCTAGTTTTGTGTTGCGGCTGGTCCCACAAGACAGAAAAATTGCCACCTAAAGGGGCTGTTAATGTTTCTGAACATTCGTTACAATGAGCCAGTGGCTCATTGTAATGAAAACTGTGCAAAAATGCCATATACTGCATAATACAGTAGTATTGCAGTATATGGTAGGAACGACACAATAGGTATCGTCTTGTCTCAAAATACTGGATCTATCAACATATAAAAAAGGTTATTGCCCGCGGTGAGAACACATAACGGAAAATAGTGCCCAAATGTCCGAAATGCTAATTTTACACCATTTCACATCACATAAGACCTCAAAATGGTAGCAATGAAAAAATTGTCTCATGTTCACAAAAAATATGATGCCGAATACAGCTCCGTACACCAAAGTATGAAAAAGTTATTAGCGTCAGACATTTTTTTCTTTTTTGTACACAATCGTTTAACTTTGACAATATGTTAAAACGCAATAAAACCGATATAAATTTAGTATCACCGTGATTGTACCAAACCAAAGAATAAAGTAGAGGTGTTATTTGGAGTGCACAGTGAAACTCGTAAATACTGAGCCCACAAGAATGTGACGCGAAAAGGTTTTTGTTCACATTTGGAATTATGTTCCAGCTTCTGAGTACACACCACAGAATAATAAATAATGTGTCAGAGAAGTAAAATTTCTTACGCACAAAATAAGCCATCAAGCAGCACTGTACATGGAAAAATGAAAAAGTTATGGATTTTTGAAGGTGGACAGCGAGAAATGAGCAAAAAAACCCTGCGTCCTTAAGGGGTTAATAATGGGGCTGCTGTGGACTTATCATTAAGAAGGTGGCTTCTGTGGATGTATCATTAATAAGAGGGCTGCTGTGGATGCTTCATTAATAAGGAGGCTTTGGTGGACGTTTTTTCAACGTTTTTGCACACATTTAGATCTTTGACGATTACATCTGTAACCAGAATTGAAGAAGAGCTTGGTCAAATCAGTATATTTTAACTTGGGAAACAGAGTCTGCAAGAAAAAATAGGGGTCCCCATTTAAGATTTTAGGGGGCTGAGTTTGGTATCATTGTATAGATTTTCGAAAACCATTTGATTCATATATTTTAGTTTCCCTATTTGATGTGTACTTCGCAAGATATCCCACCGTCCCAACCTTGTAGTTTTGTTACACCACTGGACAACTGCCCTGTATGTATAGGGTATGCTAAAAAGTTAATGCAAACTCCACTTTTGCCACATTTTCAGTGTTGCCCTGCTTTTGCCACCATGACATAATGATAGAAATACACCCTATGGACTACCTTAGATTCTTAATTCACAGTATTTTCTCAATCTGGAAATTGAGAATAGTTCCCATCTGTTTCCCATTCATCAACATAGTGTGGATCAGAACAAACTTCCAAAGCGCAATTAATTCAGAAATTTTTCATGTTGATCTGTATTGAGAATACATACATTATCATTGGTATCAGTATATGAGGTGTCTAGTAGAATGATTAATACAGTATACTTCAAAACTTTAGAAGTTTTGGTCCAAGGTCCAAGTTGCCATCATTTTGTTAAGGGAACCTCTGATCAGGAAGGTAATGTTTACATGATGCCTCTGGTTATCTATTTTTCGTGTGTCTGAGCAATTTCACTGTTTTTATATAGTTTCTTTAACATTAAAGCAGTAAGTGGAGGGTCTCAGGATGACAGAGGAAGAGAGGAGTTCAAACAAGAATTGCTTGTGGTGGTGAACAGGGATGAGGCTAGGGGAAGGTAATGAATGAGAAGGAGGTGAGAAGGCATTGGGGAGAAGATGATTCATGCTGTGTTGATGCACGACAAAGGTATTTTTTAAATCAACATGCCAAAGGATATTGGAATCTGTCATCAGGAAAAAAATGACCCTACTAATGACAGGTTCCCTTTAATGTCATACTGGTGTGACCTGGGCTTTAAGACTGCCCATTTCCTGCTAAGTGTGACCAAGTGTTATCACTTTTGGCTCATTTCATGTCAAGTTGTTTAGGGCTTCCATTGCTCCAACCAGTATCATGGTATATTGCACACTTGTGATTCAGCCTTTTTGTTTGCAGCTGAAGAAATGCACACAGTTTTGCAGGTAGACTAAGGCCAGTTTTATACAAGTGAGTTTTATCAGTCAAACTTGCTGCATGTGCTAGCCGGAATGACCTGCCGAACAATGAGCTGTAAGAACTGAACCAAGCATGGTATTCCAGGAATAAGCATAGTTCATTTACAAAAGAGTCCTTAAAATTTAAGCTAATATGTAATTAATTGTTATTTAAAATTGTGCTCCTGTTATTAAAATGCTAATGGCCATTCATCAGTCTGTTGGTTTTCTCTGTGCGGAGCAGACACAGAAGATGTATGCTGGTCACATGTTCACATCACATGTCTTGCACCTGCTTGGGCAGGTCATGTGATCATCGCTATGGTTGGCTTGAGTCAGTTGGTTGCAGTGCTTCGAGAATGGCCAGTGTTATGATGAGATGTCTTCTCAGTAATGCAATGTGCAGTGATGGCAGTTACATACATCATTACTATGGTAACAGCAAGAAAGTCTGTAAGATCATCACTAGGAGCAGGACATTTAGAAAGCTTTAGAAAGCCCATAACATTTTGTTAATCATAAAATCAAACTATTTAAGCTGAATTTTGTGACTAATGACGTTGAGTTTTTTTTAATATTCATTTATTTATAGCTTTATGGGGGTTTGTATCAGACGTTCATATTCCCGTAATACCCCTTTAAGTAAAGCTGCCCAGCATTCGGACCGATCACTGCAGCCAGCACCTGCACGGAATTTAACTGATGAAACTGGCTTGTGTAAAACTGGCTCTTGAGTACTACACACATTGTAGAATAAACCACTAAAACATTACTTAGTTCACACCAGATAAATCCATACCACAGCATATAGTAAATGTAAATAATCTTTATTGTGTGAACAGAGGAGGGGGGGAAGGGGACGAAAGTGTAAACCGTGCAAAAATCAAAAGTGAAAAGGAAGTGCAAAACAGTGCAGTGAACACACGTGACAGCGAAGAAGATGTATGTGGTGTACGGTTAGGTAGTAAAAAACCCAAAGTGTTATTTCATTATCATGTAAAATACATATTACTAAAGAGCGGGGTAGTTGGATTATACTGTTGGCCCAGACTGCAAACAGAATATTTGGCTGTGAGACAGGCTAGATTGTATATACATTGTATCTATTATATAGAGCGCCATAGATGTCACCGCAATGAGATATTGCATTGGAGACCACGGAGGAATAGACCTCATTTTAGTTTGTTTTTTTCTTCTTTTTTTCTCCTCTCTTCATACTTGGTGTTGCTCATTAGATCGCTTTACCCCAGTATCATATTTTCGACTTGTGCACTACAATAACCTCATAAAGAAATCATCTTAGGTATGGAGAGAGGAGAAAAAAAAGTGTTCAACTCCCTTGAACACTATTTGTTATCAAGGGGACAACACAACCATTATCCGGTCAGCACCTAGGCAGTGTGTGTTGTTTTATCTGTACAGGCAGTCCCCTGCTTAAGAACACTCGACTTACATACGACCCCTAGTTACAAACGGACCTCTGGATATTGGTAATTTATTGTACTTTAGTCCTAGGCTACAATGATCAGCTATAACAGTTATCACTGGTGTCTGTTATGAAGCTTTAGTGTTAATCCTGGTTCTTATGACAACCCAACATTTTTAAAATCCAATTGTCCCAAAGACCAAAAAAGTTCTGGTTGTCATTACAATGATAAAATATACAGTTCCAACTTACATACAAACTCAACTTAAGAACAAACCTACAGACCCTATCTTGTACGTAACCCGGGGACTGTCTGTATGTCGTTTTGTAACTGTTTTGTTATCTATATCCGACAAATGCCTTCTTATGTGCACTTTCAAAGGACGTATTGGAGAATGGCTGCAGGATTTACCCCAGGGAAAATCCAGCATCTTGTTAATCATTTTTCAGCACTTGTTCAAGACAAGTTTAACAGCTCTGTGCGACAGCTCTGTGCGCATGGCCCAGCCAGCACACAACTGTTATGTCAGCCGCTGCTGACATCACAAAGTGCGCCGACCAGGCCGTGCGCACGGAGCTGTCACGGACCTGCTGCGCACATGAAGATAGAAGAGGAGCTCCCCGGCTGTCGGAATGGTGAGTACGGCAAACTATACACTACAGGGGCCTGGCTATATACTTGAAGTATAGGGCTGGCAGGCTATGTACTGAAGGGGGGGCTATACATTACAGTGGGCTGGCAGGATATATACTAAAAGGGGGACTGGCTATAAACTACAAGGGGCTGGCAGACTAAATACAGGGGGCTGGTAGGCTATACACTACAGGGGGCTGGCAGACTATACACTACAGGGGGCTGGCAGACTATACACTACAGGGGGCTGGCAGGCTACACACTACAGGAGGCTGGCAGGCTACACACAACAGGGAGCTAGCAGGCTATACACTACAGGGGGCTGGCAGACTATATATTACAGGGGGCTGGCAGGCTACATACTAAAGGAGGGCTGGCTATATACTACAAGGATAGACAGGCTATATACTACAAGGGACTGGCAGGCTATATACTAAAGAGGGGACTGGCAAGCTATATACTTAAGGGAGGGCTGGCTATATACTACAAGGGTCTGGCAGGCTATACTCTACAGGGGGCTACAAGGCTAAACACTACAGGGGGGCTGGCTATATACTACAGGGGGTTGGCAGGCTATAAACTACAGTGGTCTTTCAGGCTGTATACTACAGGGGTATGGCAAGCTATACATTATAGTGGGCTGACAGGCTATATACTACAGGGGGCTGGAAGGCTATACACTTCAGGGGGCTGGCAGGCTATATACTAAAGGGGTGGCTGGCTATATACTACAGGGGGCTGGCAGGCTATATATTACAGGGGGCTGGCAGGCAATATATTACAGGGGACTGGCATACTATATACTACAGAGGCTGGCAGCCTATATACTAAAAGGGGCGTGCTGGCTATACACTACAAGGGGCTGCAAGGCTATATACTACCGGGGCTGGCAGACTATATACTGCAAGGGGCAGGCGAGCTTTGAACTGGGGATGCTGTGACCAATGCATTTCCCACCGTCGGCTTATACTCAAGTCAATAGGTTTTCCCTGTTTTTGGTGGTAAAATTAGGTACCTCTGCTCATACTCGAGTATATACGGGAGCTCTGTGCTGCCAGGGAGAGGGTAAGTGCAGGGGGACCAGAGAGGTGGTTCACAAGGGCTTCAGGGGGCATGTAATAGCCGGTGTTCACAGGGCCTGCAGGGGCTTTGGTAACACCCCATGGTACACTTGGACTTCATTTGAATAAAGGTTAATTATATATGTATACTATTGTGTTTAATTTAGCACAATTGAGCTAAACACAAAAAATTCAATAACTATCACAAACTAAGGAGTAATAATAACAAAAGAAAAATGGGGAAGGAGAGGGGTTATTCTGTTACTGTAGTCGAGGTATGAAAAAGTGGACTTAGAGGGAAAAGTAGAGGATGCACTATAGGAAGAGTGAGCACAGGATCCATGGGGAAAAACCTCCCAAAAATGTATAATGCTTGTCATTTAGAATCAAGTTTTTAGATAACTGTATCCTGTATATACTCGAGTATAAGCGGACCCGAGTATAAGCCTAATTTTACCACCAAAAACTGGGAAAAACTACTGACTCGAGTATATGGCACGTTTTTAAGGTTTTGATTTTACAGCGCTCACCAATAATGTTACTGATTTATTGTTATTAACGCAGCGATACTAAATATGTGTGTGGGGAGGGGGTTGTAATTTTGTGTTTTTTGTTATTATATTGGAGGTGTATAGGGAATGTTGGTGTTTAGCAAACTTTTACTTTAAAGAGAACCCGTCATGCAAAATAACCCCCCTAAACTAAATATATTTTCATAAACTGCCATTAGAGAGCATTGCCTCTATCCCTTTATTGTCCCTCTACATGCCTGTAAACCCAAGCAATGAGGTCCTAAAGCTGTATGCAAATGACCTGTGAAATGTCCAATGAAGCATTAGCATATTCAAGCTGTCCACTCTATTCATGAGTGGGAGGCACAGCCGCACCCCCAGTGCATGACTGACAGCCTGTATAATGATGTGAGGCTGTATAATGATGTGCTTCCTGGTGCTGGTGGCCACGCCCCCTGCAGCCTGTGTGCGCATGTGTGTGTGTTTAGGAGAGATACAGCAGCTCCAGGATGCAGCCATGTTACAGCAGAACATGTCAGATTCATGTGTAGCTGATGTCTGTGTCAATCACCTGTATATTAGGAGGGTGCAGCATGTCAGCAGATGACATACACACACTAGCCATGCTTTACTATACATTACACACAGACATGAGTAGGGGGAGGAGAGGGGTAACAGGGGTGACATCACTGCCTCTGACCATGTGACCAGCCTCATTTGCATAATAAAGAATAGATGATTTTACAATGAATAATGTATGAAATAACTAGATAAAGGCTGTGATGGGATCCTTGTGAGCTGCTCCAACAGGTAGAGGTGACAGGACTAGTGACACAGACCTGATGACAGGTGTCCTTTAAGGTCCCTTCTACATTTGCGTATTCCATTGCAACTGCATTGCGAGTGCAATGCGTTTTAAATGGATGGGTTGCTAGGTGATGTTAAAAAAATGTCAGGAAGTAGACAGGAAGTAGTGTGCATGTGTAGGCCTGGGACATTTGATTCATGACCACCCTACAGTGTGGGATAATTGGAGGAACGATTATCATGATCGGTACAAAAAGGAGTCCATATGGCTGGAGATTAGCAATGAGCTGTTGGGGCAAAAGTGGGCTAAAATGGAGACTGATGAGCGCAAGCTTGCATGTAAGTTTTATCATACTTTTGTGTTCTTAAATGTTCTATTTAAAAGTGTGTATTTTAATAGTATGTTCCTATTTTGAGATACTGACTTTGCCTCTGTTTTGTTTTATAATTTTTGGTATTTACATAACAGAATAAAATTATTTCCTGCCAGGAAACAGAAATCCTGCAGATACCTCTTCTGCCCAGACTTCTAATTTAAGACAGGTGGTGCGGAGATCGTTACATAACAATTTAATTAACATTTTTTTTTTTTATTAACAATTTTATTAACAATTTTATATATTAATTTAATAATTGTTACATTTTCTAGGGTAAAGTAGAAACTGTGCTTTTATTTCACATCACAGGCAATAATTAATGTATAAAACGTGGTTGTAAAATATCCGGTAGCAGTCACTTACCAACATCTGAGCTGCGTAAGAGGAACTTCAATAGGGATTGCAGGAAATTATATATCGGGGTTTTTGGCCAATGGGAATAAATTAAGTCTAAGCTTTTTTTGTTATTTGATTTCCCTGATTAATTATGCATTCATTATTTTTATAAACAAGATTTGTTATTTGAACGTAAAAGTTATTTTAATCCCTCATAGAAAGTCAGAACTGTATGTTTTATAATTGTAAACCCAGCCAAATTTTTTTTGATCTCTGTGACAATTGTATTTTAAAAATGTTGGATTGCCATAAGAACCAGGATTAACAAGAAAGCTTCATTGCAGACAACTTTAATAACTGTAACAGCTGATCATTGTAGACTAAGGCCTGTATTGGTATTTACTTGGATAGAATAGTTGGATAGGGAAGGGTCCTGTTACTATTGGTAATTGTTAAAGGAAATGAAATAATTTATTGTATCTCTAGTTTGGTTAACGTTCTGGATAAGGTTAATTTGGTGAGAAATTCTAATCTGAAATGAGCTCCTGTGCAGCCGCTCCCTATGCTTTGAGTAACAGTTGATGTGGTCTCTTGATAGGACACTACAGCCATTTCTGGGAGGAAATATTTCCACTGAAATAGATGCTTTGTTTTCTTTGAGAAACAAAACAATTTCTATGACCTATTGTTTTAGGGGGTTTGGCAGGTATTACTGATGGTTTAAATGTACAAGAAATATGCAAAACTTGAAGGGGAGCACAGAGATGCCTCTATACCTTGGCCTCTGGCCAGAACAAGGGGGCATATTTTACACATAGAGGAGAGGCAGTCCTACCATCATCATAGACAGGCTCTATCCCCTACACCTAGAGTGGATGCAGAACCACCATTGCCAGAGGGCATCCTCTACACCTAGGGGAGAGGAGGTTCCACTGCACAAGGGTCAAAGTTCTACCATCACCATGCACACTGGACATCCTCTTAACTTACAGGAGAGTTTGTTCTCCCATCACCATAGACAGGGGACATCCTCTACTCCTAAGGAGGAGGCGGTTCTACCATCACCATAGATAGGGGACACCCTCTACTCCAACAATTACAAAATTAGAAAAACAAACAATTGCATTCCAATTGTACCATATAATGAGATCTACCATCTATATTCATTTCACAAGAAGAGAGGTAGAGCATAGGGAGAAAGAAAAAAATTGAAAATAATCTTTTCCGCATACCTTATATACTCGAGTATAAGCCTAGTTTCTCAGCACAAAAAATGTGCTGAAAACCCAAACTCGGCTTATACTCGAGTAAAAAATATATAGGTTTTACCAGGTTTTTGTGGTAAAATTAGGGGCCTCGGCTTATACTTGGGTCGGCTTAAACTCGAGTATATACGGTAATTTAAAAAAAAAATAAAAATTAAGCAATAATAATCTTTTCGTAACCTGCTCAGGATTTCCATAAGTCGTTTAAGCTCTTAGACTTTATAATATCTTGTTCCCAGAGACATTGTTCTATAGATATCACCTCCTCGATAGTTGGAGTATTTTTGTCCTTCCATTTTTTAATCACTACAGCTCTGGCAACTGCCAAAATTTTATTAATCACCCAAATCACCCATTTACATTCATTAGGTTTTTTTTACAGTGTCTCCTTTTCTAACGTGTAGGAGTACTAATTCTGGGAAGCCATGCTTCCATATTAATATCGAGGTTCATAGGTTTACTCATCCTCTCATTGTTGCAGTTTTATATACAAAATCCCTGACTCTTTCACTCATTTACATTCTCTCTGCATTATGTTATAATATGCAATATTTGTAAAAAATGTTTACAGTTCCCTCATGCCCACAAGAAGTCCTACGCTGTCCGGGTATACAACTTATGCCGGGGACTCTCAACTGTTCAAAACCAATGTTTTTTTTTTTTTTTTTAATTTGATGTACATATATACATATAAGAGCCATAACTAGAGATGAGCGAACATACTCGTCCGAGCTTGATGCTCGTTCGAGCATTAGCGTACTCGAAACTGCTTGTTGCTCGGACAAATACTTCGCCCGCTCGAGAAAATGGCATCTCCCGCCGTTTTGCTTTTTGGCGGCCAGAAACAGAGCCAATCACAAGGCAGGAAACTCTGCACTCCACCCAGCATGACGTGGTACCCTTACACGTCGATAGCAGTGGTTGGCTGGCCAGATCAGGTGACCCTGGGATAGACTAGCTGCTGCCCGCGCTGCTCGGATCATTCTGTGTCTGGATAATAATAATAATTATAATTCTTTTATTTATATAGCGCACACAGATTACGCAGCGCTGCACAGGCATGTCAAATTGGTTCCTGTCCCCATGGGGCTCACAATCTAAACAACCTAACAGTATGTTTTGAAGTGTGGGAGGAAACCGCAGTACCCGGAGGAAACCCACTCAAACACAGAGAGAACATACAAACTCTTTGCAGATGTGGACCTGGGTGGGATTCGAACCCAGGACCCCAGTGCTGCAAGGCAGATGTGCTACTCACTCAGCCACCGTGCTGGATGCCGCTAGGGAGAGAGCTGCTGCTGGTCAGGGAAAGCGTTAGGGTGTTCTATTAGAATAGTGTTAGGCAGGAGTGATTCAACAAGAACCCAACAGCCCTTCTTAGGGCTACAATAACGTTATACTTTTTTTTTTTTGGTTCTTTAAGGAAACACCGGATGACCGACGGACTGTGGTGTGCAACCTTTGCCAAACCAGGATCAGCAGGGGTTCCACCACTACTAGCTTAACTACCACCAGTATGCGCAGGCATATGAATGCTAAACACCCCACTCAGTGGCACCAAGCCCGTTCACCTCCGGCCGTGCACACCACTGCTCCTTCCCCTGTGTCAGCTGATAGTCAGCCCCCTGCCCAGGACCCTGGCACAAAAAACCCCATCGTGACAACATCATCCGTGCCCTGACCAACGCCGTTTCTGACAAGGTCCACCTGACCAGGGACACGTGGACGAGTGCTGCCGGGCAGGGCCACTATATATCGCTGACGGCACATTGGGTTAACTTGGTGGAGGCTGGGACCGAGTCTGACCCTGCGGCTGGTCATATACTGCCGACGCCGAGGATTGCGGGGCCTACCTCGGTCCAGGTCTTTCAGGCCTACTATGCCTCCTCCTCCTCCCACCCCTCCTCCACCTCCTCCTCCGAACTAACATCCGTGGGCATGGCGCCATCAGTCGCTAGCTCTAGGCACAGCAGCAGTGCCGTCGCTAAGCGACAGCAGGCGGTGCTCAAACTGCTGAGCCTAGGCGATAAAAGGCACACCGCCCAAAAACTATTACAGGGCATCACGGCGCAGACTGATCTGTGGCTGGCACCGCTTCAAAACGACCGAGGTCACAACGGCCGAAAACAGATAGAGACAATGTCAAACCTAATGCTGAGCGAGTGGAGAAGGGATTCATCACACACTGGCACATGGTGACAGTAGAGCTGCAAATTTATGCGTCCAGAACCCCCCCTCAGAACCTCATAGTGAACTGGACACTACTGAAATTAACCCCTCATGGTGCAGAATAACCAAGCACAATAGCAGAGGTACCCCAAGTCAGTCAGATTCAGAACACACTCCTAGACATGCGCAAGATCTTAGCAGCTGCTGCCCGGGACGAGATGATTTGCGCGATACCGTTGGAGGTTGGAGAAACACTGCTAGCACCACCAAAGAAACCAAAAGTACCATCACTTCTCTCCAGGAACCTGACAGTGCGATTTGTCCATGATGGCCGCAGTGAGGTACAAATGGAAGCAGGTCATGGTCAGGCACGCGCAGTTCAACGGTGTGGCACAGGATCAACATAAGAGGAAAAGCAGAAGATCCAGGGCTGGCTTGGAGGAGCCTAAACAGAACAGGTCACAACTGAAAATCAATACCATTAGGGCAACAATACTAGCTTTTCTCAGAGGCAATATGCACAAGATCCAGCAGGATTCTGCTGGAGAGCGTGCTTTTATAGAATTCCTGGAAATTGCCAACCCAATTGCGGTGCGCTGGCCCTTTAAATCTAAATTTGTCGAGCACCGACGCGCACTCTCCTAGACGTGGGGCCAGAGCCAGGCTGCGAGTAGCTGACATCAAGGGATAGGTAAACCAGGGCAGTACTGGGCCGGAGGGGGGCACAGGAGCACCCTTGACACCATGATACTTTTGTGAATAACTTTGACCACTGTTCTTTAGAAACCACATTACCCTTCTATTTAAAGTGTCCAAACTCTAATCCTTCTTTAATTAAACCATCATTGGGGGACTCTCCGTCTACTTTTAGTACAATTTTGAAATGAATCACCATCTCAATCCAATAAGTCTCCAGTTATGAACCCAATGGGCAACATTTACTTACCTCCTGTCGCTTCTCCCGGTGTGCGTTTGTCCGACCTGGGTTGGGAGCTGCCGAATTCACTAGATTGTGCATCCAATTTTCCTGGATGTGTCGCTTCCCTGCTGAGGTCTGCCGGAGTTTCACCATCTTCTTCCCTTGCATGTAAGTGCTGATCTTGCAATACAATTTGATTTTTAAATCCGTGGTTTGTCCGAATCAACCGGGTTGTCCGATGGCCATGCCCCCCGATTTGTGTCGCATGAAAGCCGGCACCGATGCGCCACGATCCGATCGCGTGCGGCAACTCAGCACAAAAATTTGTGAAACCCAACAGAATTGCGGTCCTTGGACCCTTAGTATATGTGCCCCGATATTTCAGAAATGGGCTTTACATCTCTACTTAAATAAAATAAATTCAAATATTGAAATAATTCCAGTAATATAACAATCTTTTTAAATTTTAAACTTTAAACTTAAATTCAATTATCAGGCTTATCAAACTTTGTATATTTCAAACTTCTTTTATTTAACAACATTGTCCATGTATTTATTTTTTTCTGTAAATGCAAACTGGCTTTACATCATTTTAACCTCAATATGAATTTCAGGAGTTTAATGTGATATACTGCATTTTTGGCCAGCTGTATGACTGGAAGCAGTGGGCCAGTTAATTTTTATATTACTTTTTATGTTAGGTACACATTGCATATGCATATGTTTTTGATGATTATTCACAGTGCAGAGCACATTTAATTAATTAACATCTTATTCCTCAAAGTATTTATGGAGCAGTATGTACATAAAAGCTTAGGATCTCAGTTTATTTGGAACAATAAATATTGTGACATCTGTAAACTATAATTCCTTGCAGTACTCTGGGTATTTTGTTATTGATATTAAAGATGAAATTCACAGTTTGAAATGTTTGATGTATCTATCTATCATCTATATTTCATTTGTCAGTGCATCTGAATATCTCTCTATCTATCTATATTTCGTTCTTTCTTTCTATTTATCTAGAAAAAAATCCAAAGCTGCACAACTTGAAAATGCTTTAACCAAAAAGGGTGCCAGTTGAAAAAGCAAGGACAAACTCCACTTAATATAAGAAAAAATATCAGAACTCCCAGATTGGTGGGGAAAAAGTAATTATTATTTTTTTCCAGCATGCCTTCCGAGGCATCACAAAGGGGAACCTGAATCGTTGCACTCTGGAATAAATCCACTTTATTTTTTTACCCATTAATATGGGAGTGGGATCTATCTATAATCAATTATTTATTTATTACGGTTGATAGATGTTGGCTGGTATTTTTGTGTTACTGACTATTTCTGTAGTACTTAAACTGATGTAAAGGTATACCGGTATTTATTGCTTTTGTCATGATTGCATTTTTGGTTACCCTGGTGTTATAGATATGATTTATAACTAGAGATGAGCGAGCACTAAAATGCTCGGGTACTCTGCTAGTGTTACGTTCACTCAACTCAATGCTAGTGCACATGGGGTGGGCCTCGGCCTGATCACATATGCGTTTCCAGGTCACGCATGCAATGCCATATGGTAACCATATGAGTTACCATAAGTCTCAAGTTGAAAAAGTCTATATTTTTATTAATTTATTATGTTTTATAACTAGAGATGAGCGAGCACTAAAATGCTCGGGTACTCGTTATTCGAGACGAACTTTTCCCGATGCTCGAGTGCTCGTTTCTAGTAACGAGCCCCATTGAAGTCAATGGGAGACTCGAGCATTTTTCAAGGGGACCAAGGCTCTGCACAGGGAAGCTTGGCCAAAGACCAAACATCCTCTTAAATGAAATCCACCAACAAAATCAAGTATGCATAACCAGGGGCACTTACTCATAGATCCAGGCATCAGGACTGTGATAATCTTCTTATATGTGTTATCCATGGCCTCCCTACTTCTAAAATCAACTTTTAAAATTATGCTAAAGAGCCTGGTGTAGCCCCACCGCCCCTCCATGATGTAGCTTCACAGGTTGTTACACTGTGCAAGGGTACTCCCTGAAGACAGTATAACAGCCTGTGAACTAAACTGATAAGCTTGCTCATTAGCATAATTATAATTATAAAGTTGATTTTAGAAGGAAGGAGGCCATAAAAAAAAAAAAAAAAAAAAAAAAAAAAAAAAAAAAAAAAAAAAAAAGTCCCTGGTTTATCAGGATGGATTCTGATGGTAGATTTCCTTTAACCCCTTAACGCTCTGCGCCGTAGCTCAACGGCGCAGAGGTATAAGGGATGTATGGAGAGGGCTCACGGGCTGAGTCCTCTTTATACAAAGGTGGGGGTTTTTGCATTTTGCAGAAAACCCCCGCGGCTAATAACCATGTCATTGCCGCTGGCAAAGTCGCGGACGGCGTTTAAAAAACGGCGGCGCGCGGGCACCGCCATCTTTATTGCGATCGCCGCGCCCCCGAACGTCATCGGGGGGCCTGACACAGCTCGTTTGATAAGGGGACCATGTATGGAGGCAGTGAAGTAGTAGTAGATTAAAGGTGCTGCAGTTAAAACTATGTTAGTTGGATCTTGGCATGGAGCTGGCGCTCCGCTGCCAGGCGAGCTTTCGCCAATCCAAGCCCCTGTCTCTAGGCTACTCCCCAAACAGCACTTCTAAGAACCTTTCGGATAAGATCAAGTGTAGTAGCGTTCTTATAAGGAATTAAAAGAGGCAACAAGGGAGAAGAGGCAGGTGGTGATACTAGGCGGACGCTCTAGGCCAGTGATGGCGAACCTTTTAGCGGCCGAGTGCCCAAACTGCAACCCAAATCCCCCCTTATTTATTGCGAGGTGCCAACCAAAAATGAAAGCAGTAATTTACTGCTCCCTGTTCTTCAACAACGTTCGATCATATTGGCATAATTTGCATCATTTTAGCGTCTTTCCAGTGTCCCTCTGTACACAGAGAATTTTGGGGCCAGCAGAAGGTCTTCCAAAGATAATTTGGCCCTGTCTACACATTCTCCCTGTTCCTACATACCCAAGTAGCGGAGTAAGTATCACTTAAATATATGACTGAAAGCAGCATCTTTTAAGTTGCTTGGAACTGCAGGAAGATTCTTTGAGTTCTGTCTGGTGTGCTGGGGTGATGGCCTGGGTGCCCACAGAAAGGGCTCTGAGTGCCGCCTCTGGCACCCGTGCCATAGGTTCGCCACCACTGCTCTAGGCGGACGCTGTGAAGGACCGTGGAGGCGAAATGGACAGTAAACAGCAGGGGCAGCATGCATGGATGCCTCTGAGGCTGCCTAATCTTGGGATGGAGCTGGCAGTCCGCTGCCAGGCGAGCTTTCGCCTGTCCAAGCCCCTGTCTCTCGGCTCTTCCCCACCCAAAATGGGCCTGGGGGCCAGAAGCGTTTACTTTGAAAAAACTATAATTTTCAAAGCAGGCGGGGGCTACAAAACAGCACTTCTAAGAACCTTTTGTATAAGATCAAGTGTAGTACTGTTCTTATAAGTAATTGGCCTGGTTATGGCGGGGGAGGGGAACATAAACAGATGCGCGAGTAGCGCTGAAATAATATCGGTAAATGATAAAAGATTGGCGGTATATTTTGTGGATAACACAGCAGGGTGGCGACAAAGTTAACAAGTTTGATGTGGAAGCCATGAAAACAACCCAAAATTCTGCCTGACACAGCTCGTTTGATAAGGGGACCATGTATGGAGGCAGTGAAGTAGTAGATTAAAGGTGCTGCAGTTAAAACTATGTTAGTTGGATCTTGGCATGGAGCTGGCGCTCCGCTGCCAGGCGAGCTTTCGCCAATCCAAGCCCCTGTCTCTAGGCTACTCCCCAAACAGCACTTCTAAGAACCTTTTGTATAAAAAGTAGCGTTCTTATAAGTTTGGGTTATGGCGGGTGAGGGGAATGTAAACAAATAAAACAACCCAAAATTCTGCCTGACACAGCTCGTTTGATAAGGGGACGATGTATGGAGGCAGTGAACTAGTAGTAGATTAAAGGTGCTGCAGTTAAAACTATGTTAGTTGGATCTTGGCATGGAGCTGGCGCTCCGCTGCCAGGCGAGCTTTCGCCAATCCAAGCCCCTGTCTCTAGGCTACTCCAACATATTCTATGGCTATGTCCAGTAATACAATCACTTTGGCAAGAAGTATATAGAATACTGTCCACCTTATTGAAAACAACCATACTGTTTTCCCCTGCTTTGGCCTTGCTCTTGATAGGAATGGATAAGCTCCCTCAACATTATAGAGTGGTAAATACACACACCCTTATGGCCACTAAGCTTGTCATAACTAGACATTGGAAAGAGGTAACCTGCCCCAACATATGTGAAGTAGTGAACCAAATGAACACCAACTGCGTTTATGAAAAGTACATACATCTCCAAGAAAACAGATACCACAAATTTAAAAAAGATTGGGACTTATGGATAGCGAGCCCTTACCACCAAGAGTAAATTTTGAGTTTTCTCAGGTCAATGTTGTGGTTACTGTTTTTGTGTTTACGACGGTTTTCATGTTAACCTATGTCCAATATGCCTTTGAATGATATGCAATATAATATTCGATTGTATTATTAATGCCAGATTTAACATACAGAACATATCTATGCAAACTAAACCTGTACCAAAGCAGAGAGAAATCAAGCCACAAGACTCAAGGTGGACTGTAAATAAAATTAAAACAACCTGCTTTGGCTAAGACAAGAATCCAAATGTACAAATTTTTATGTTGGAATATTATATGTATGTTTATGAAAAAATAAATAAAAGCAAGTTTAAAAAAAAAAAGAAAAAGAAAAAAGAAATTTTGGGTTATCACTGTTGCTGAAGGCATTCTAAGTGTCTTATAATTCTAAACTGGTTTATGCAAAACATTGCATTTTTGTTGTAGATGCTGATTTATAATTTATAATTGTATGAGTTATTTGCACAGCTTTTTTACCTTTGAATCTGTGTTCAACAAATCTGTAGTAACGGTGACTATTGCTGCTACAAGCTGATGCAATCTCCCAGATTTTTCATAAAGGTAGGATAGCTAATGTATACACTTAAGAATAATATAAATTCATGTCCAATTCCACATTCTTCAACCGAATGTACATTAAATCACTTATTATTGGGGTTCAGCAGAATATAGGTTTCTGTCTCTTAGTTTTGTCTAAAAGTACATTTTATCATTTATCAAAGTCAGACTAGCACAAAACCAGGTGATAGCATGATTTATCATGGATTGTAGACAATTCAAAGCAATGATACATTCCTTCTTGACAATATGATATGCGTGTGGCTTTGATCCAGTTCCAAAACTCTGATCAGAAAACTTTCGAGCACCTCACTAGCACATATCATGACTTTTCATGTGTATCCTTTAACTTGTAGGTTCTAACAGGGAATTGTTTGGAGACCTATAAATGTGGTATCTGATAATTTATTCCATTTGGTTCCACAACCAATTGTATCTGCATAGTTTATATATATTTGGGTAAAAAAATTGATGGTTCTAGAAATGTAAGAAATGGGTTGATCAGTTGAAAACATGTCTGCTTTTTCCCAAAAACAGCGCCATGCCTAACTCTGGTTCATGCTGGTATTGCAGCTCAGCTGTATAGAAATGAATGGAGTTAGTAGCAATACCACACACTAATCATTGCTAGGCATGGACAACTCTTAACAAAGAAGATAATTTGATCTTTGCTTCTAAATACAATAGGGTATTTAATACTGACCAGAATACTGCCTTGTGAAATCTGCCTGATAATGAAGATTGTTGGTTCCTTATACAGCATCTAATATAAAAGTGGGATTATGATGTGAAAACTTAATATCATTATACTAGTGTCTGTGCATTGCTTACATGAACCCAGACTTTTAATGCAATTTCATAGATTATGTAACTAAATCAACTTGTTTTATCCATAAATACAGTTTAACATTCACTAAAAAAAAGCAGCAGTTAAGTACTATGCTTAAAAGTAAAGCCGAACTTTTCTTGGAGGTTGAACAAGGTCAGGTTCATTTTATACATTGTAAAGAACCAAAGAGCGAACTGGCAACATTTTTATAAGGTATATAAAACCTTGCTGTATATTTTAACCTTTGCTGGAATTTCATGACAACAACTGCCAACACAATGATACTGCAATATTATCACCTGTAGATCACGTACATCAGTCTAGTGATATTATCTGAACAATGGAATGAAAATTTTCTTGTTTAATAAAAATTCATGTAAATCATTTTTTTGTTAGAAGTTGATGTAGCCATCATCTTTGTGAAATATTTTTCTATTACATGAACTTGATTTTTCAGGTCAATATTATTCAATAGATTGATGCATATTATTTCCCAGTCTTATTTTACTTTATTCTATTTCTTTTTAGAAATGTGGCCTTAATAAAAGTGAATTCCATTATTAATAATTTTGTTATATTACCCTTTCATGTTAATGTATATTATGTGTATTAGTGAATTGAAGCAGTAAGAGAAAATCTAAAATTACATGTGTGTAACTCCAGACAAATTATTTTTTCTTGGTCCCTGTGACAAATGGATTTTAAAATTTTAGCTTGACAAGGGAACAAGGATTAACAATAAAACTTAATTGCAGACATTTTACAGCTGATCATTGCAGCCTGGGACTAAATTATAGTGGATTACATGCATCCAGAGACGTCACAGTGAACATAGAGGTCCATTTATAACTAGGGGTTTCTGTAAGTTGGATGCTCTTTCCTCTAGGCTCAACATCTCATGTTTTGTTATCATATATGTGTCCATTAATGGTTTTACTAGCATGGTATCTGCCTGAGTTTGATCTTGCTGCAGTGTAATGATCTTGTGAGCCACACCCAGGGTGCTGTGCTTGATACTGGGATAGACGGCTTACTTTGCAACGTTGGGTACTTTGGCTAAGCTGGGAGTATATTCTTTGGACAGCTGGGCGATTACATCTCGTTTCCCAGCTGGGTGTTTGTGTGTCAGGTTTGGTTTGAGTCAAGGCCGGGGTGGCATCTTGGAACTCCATATACAACTGCTTCTCATTTCACTCAGGTGCAGGTTGTACAGTGATATGACACCATATTCCTACATTTTTGACTATTCTTTACAATTATGCATCCTGCTGCCATCTTGGTTTTGACCTAGTTAGGCTATATTCACAAAATACGTCCCCCATACATTGCAATGGCCTCACGGTGCCGTACGGGAGCGGAACGGTGCAGCATATGTCCTATATTTCTCTGGAATACAGCGCCGTTCACCATATATTCCCATGGAAAGGGACGGGGGTTAGCGGCACTGACCTCCTCCTCCTCTCCTTGGCATTGCCATGTGACTTATCCTGATTTTGCTTGCCTTTGCTTGTTTGTAACCTTTCCTAAGCACATACTCAGAGTAGAGAACATAGACCAGTTACTGGCTGTAGGTTTAGTGCATGGCCTGTCGAAAAGTCAGGGACAGAGGTTGTGACAGTATAATATGGTAGTTATTTTGTTTAATTTCAAATAGGAGTCCTTAAATAAATTAGTGCATAGATAAAGATAAATCCTAATATTGAACATCTTGGTGTATGATCTCTCAACCATAAGTTCTTCTACAGTGAATCGAGTCTTGTTTATAGTGTACATTATGTCCTTTCCATTAAATTCCTGCATAGCATGTCCGAGGGGAATCTAAACCAATTGTTGCTGTTGAGATGAAACAAGCTATAACCACTGTAAAGGGATAAGAGAAGATTTAGATCAGATAACATGTCTAAAATAAGCCAAAACCAGACCATGGCAACAATGCAGGGAAATGTTTTTTTCCAATCATATACACGTCTGTAGTCCTGTAATATAAGACCCCATGAAATGATATTTTATGTATCAAAATGATTGATCCATGGCATAAAATACCTAAATAAAAGTCTATGGGACCTGTCTATTGCCACTAAAACATCACACAACATAGCTGTTACTATGTATACTTCTAAACTCAGAAATAGCGATAGTGCCCTTGGAGAGGCTAGAAGTCATAGATTATGTTTAACATTTGGAAAATATTAATACTTCAATTATCTAGTAATTAAAGTGTATGATTAAATTAAAAAATGGATAATAAGCTTAAATCTGTGTTTTTATACATTACTTCCATTTTAAAATAGAGAACTCAATCTTTTTCTCATTAAAATAAAATTGTGAACAATGAAGACTAAAAAATGAGCATTTGCCATTCCATTCCATCATCTTCTTAGCTAAATTTATTCCTTTTGTACCTACCTAAAACTCCAGGTTCCAAAGGTTTAATGAGCTTTCAACATAAGATTTTGCCAGGAATCAGATATAGCAGATCTTGTACTTTATATACACACTGGGCGGTATAAAAATATCGTCAGTGCCCCCCTCCCCCTTTTTATTAGTTTGCCAAACTTGTAATTGCTGTCAGTCTGTGGCTCTTGAAATCATTATAAAGTTCATTTGGAGGCAAAGAGCACCTGGCTGGATTACTGCTTTACTAATAAAAGAACTGTCATAAACTTCCCGGGAAGTGTCACATTATATGACTGGTTCTTTCAGCATTCTAAAGAGAAAATAATTCAAGTAACCGAGTGTGAATGAGAATAGTAAGATGATCACAGTTTGCTTGAAATTGATATTTACAAATCTAGAGTCAGTCATGCCTTGCATTTTTACGCTTCCACCTGTATGTCTGAGACAGATACGTATTTCAAAAGATGTTTATAAAACTGGAATATTGTGTGTCCGCTGTGGGATTCAGGATCCCTCTGTGATATTACCCTTCTCTAGGAACATTAAATATGTGCTTGAAGTTAAATCATATACCACAGGCAGGGACACTTTTATTTTTCCTATATGTTAGTGGCTTTATGAAGTTTTGAATTATACTCATACACTGGTAATGCTGTTTTCCTCTGAGATTGCGGCTGCCTCTCAATGAGTTTCTCTTATTGCCTTTAAATAAAATAACATTGTCCAACCTTTGTATGTCATTTACTGACTTGTTTCTCTTCTTATTAAAGCGTTCAATCTACTAGGCATATTCTATTGGCTATGTTTTAAGGTTAATAAAGCGATACCATTCACTAGTTGTATTATTCAACTTTGTAACTAATAATGAAGCGCACAAGTAGACCGGAAGAAACACCATGGGGCAGATTTACTTACCCGGTTCTTTCTCGATCCCACGGTGCGTTGTCCGTTGAGGATTTGGGTCTGCCGTGATTCACTAAGGTTGTGCTGGAGTTCACCATCTTCTTCCCAATGCTTGTAAGTGCGTGTCTTGCGACACAATTCTAAATGTTAAATCCTGCGCTTTGTCCGAATCCGTCGGGTTGTCCGATGGTCTATCCCCGGGCAATTCGGCGCAAAATGGAAATTGTCGGGAAACCCAACGAAAATTTATTCTGCTGACCCTTAGTAAATGAGCCCCCATGAGTGTGAAACAACCTTTGGTTCTTGTAATTTTTGGATGTCCTGCGTCATTTTTCCTCCCTCCCGTAAAACAAGCATGTTTTAATTTCTGTGAGTATTGAGGATAAAATTAAGTTTTAAGAAAACCAATGTAATAAGTGCCATTCTGCTATTCTTTTACCAGTTATGTTCATTATATGTTTTGCAAACGAGCACCAACTTTTGGGAAATATGCATTAACATGAACCGACTGTTCATTGTGGTATAAGTAGAAATATTGAGAAGTTAAAGTTACATTTAAAAGGAGAAATGACCACTCTGAATTTTTAATCTTTTTGGTTATATATTAAGTGATATAAATACCACTAAAACTAGTACTTTAATTAGCAATGACGAAAATAGGTCTAAGACCAGTAGTGTTCCAGTAGTAGTGCTATGATAGGTAGTATAAGAAAACAGTGATGCAAATACTTCTAAAACTGATAGAATAAGGTAACAAAGATGTAAATACTTCTATGACTAGTACAGTCATGGTTATATGTTTTGAGAATTATACAAATTTTCATTTTTACAAGGTCTACTGGATAAGGTTTTATAATGGCAATATTTGCCTAGAAAATTAACTTTTTCCCCCAAAACACATTTCAACTTCATTGCAGGAGGAACAGCTAACATTGTTTCAGTGATTGCTCCATTAACACAGGAGTGGGTGTTGATGAGGACAGGGCTGGAGTTAAATCTGTCATGATTAAGTAAGAATCATACCACTGGACACTTTAAAAGGCTGGTGCATGGCATATTTGTTTCTCTTCTGTTAACCATGGTTATCTCTAAAGAAACACGTGCAGTTATCATTGCACTGCACAAAACTGGCCTAACAGGGAAGGGTATTGCAGATAGAAAGATTGCTCCTCAGTCAACAATCTATCGCATCATCAAGGAATTCAGAGAGAGAGGTTCCATTGTTGCCAAAAAGGCTCCAGGGCGCCCAAGAAAGACAAGCAAGCACCAGGACTATCTCTTAAAACTGTTTCAGCTTCAGGATCGGGTTACCAGCAGTTGCAGAGCTTGCTCAGGAATGGCAGCAGGCAGGTTTGAGTGCATCTGCACGCAGTGTGAGGCGGAGACTCTTGGAGCAAGACCTGGTGTCAAGGAGGGCAGCAAAGAAGGCACTTCTCTCCAGAACAAAACAAAAACCAACAAATTGTGACAAAATGCAAGCATTGATTGTGCAAGAATGGACTGCTATCAGTCAGGATTTGGTCCAGAAGTTGATTGAGAGCTGCCACAGAGAATTGCAGAGGTCCTGAAGAAGAAGGGTCAACACTGCAAATATTGACCTGCTGCATTAACTCATTCTGTAAAAGCTTTTGTTACTCATAATATGATTGCACTTGTATTTCTGTATGTGATCAAAACATCTGACAAACACACATAAAAACCAGAGGGAAACAGATCATGCGAAAATATAATATTTGTGTCATTCTCAAAACTTATGGCCATGACTGTACTGTAAGGTAATTGATGAAAATAGGTTTAACCCCTTAACACTCTGCTCCGTAGCTCTACGGCGCAGAGGTATAGGGAATGTATGAAGAGGGCAAACAGGCTGAGTCCTCTTCATACAGAGGTGGGGGTTGTTGCACATTGCAGCAAACCCCCACCCCTAATAATCGCGGTCGGTGCTTGCACCGATCGCGGCTATTAACCCTTTGATTGCCGCCAGAAAAGTCGCCAGCGACATTTAAAAGACGGCGGCAATCGGTTGCCATGGTAGCCTCGGGTCTTCGTTTGACCCGAGGCTTAATGGCTTCTGCAGATTCGTTACAATGAGCCAGTGGCTCATTGTAATGAATGAGCTGCAAAAATGCCATATATCGCAATACAGAAGTGTTGCAGTATATGGTAGGAGCAATCTGACCATCTAGGGTTAAAGTACCCTAGATGGTCTAAGACAGTGTTGGCGAACCTATGGCACGGGTGCCAGAGGTGGCACTCCAAGCCCTTTCTGTGGGCACCCGGGCCATCACCCCACCACACCAGACAGGACTCAAAGAATCTTCCTGCAGTTCCAAGCACCGGAAAAGATGCTGCTTTCAGTCATATATTAAAGTGATACTTACTTTGCTACTTGGGACTGTAGAAAGAGAGAGAATGAGTAGACAGGGCCGAATTATCTTTGTAGGACCTTTTGCTGGCCCCACGATTCTCTGTGTGCAAAGGGACACTGGAAAGAAGCTAAAATGATGCAAGTTTTCAAAACTTGTTGAAGAACAGGGGGCAAGTTACTGCTTTAATTTTTGGTTGGTACCTCACAATAAATAAGGGAGGTTTGGGTTGCAGTTTGGGCACTCGGCCACTGAAAGGTTTGCCATCACTGGTCTAAGATATAGTTTAAAAAAGTGTAAAAACTAAAAAAAAAAATTATAAAATATAAAAAAATTCAAATCACCCCCCTTTTGCTAGAACTGATATAAAACATAATAAACAGTAAAAATCACAGACACATTAGGTATCGCCGCGTCCCAAAATGCCCAATCTATCAGAATATAAAAACGTTTACGGCCGGCGGTGTTCTCCGAGATGGGAAATGGCGCCCAAATGTCCGAAATGTGACTTTTACACCTTTTTACATCACATAAAAAATGGAATTAAAAATTATCAAAATGTCAAAAGTTATTAGCTTCAGAAGATGGCGAAAATTTTTTTTTTCTTTTTTGTACACATTCGTTTAATTTTTGAAAATGTATTAAAACACAATAAAACCTATATAAATTTGGTATCACCGCAATCAAACCAAACCAAAGAATAAAGCTGAGGTGTTATTTGGAGCGCACAGTCAAAGTCATAAAAACTGAGCCCACAAGAACGTGACGCACATGCAGTTTTTTTTACAATTTTTCCACATTTGGAATTTTTTTCAGCTTCGCGGTACATGGCATGTTAAAATAAATAACATTATGGGAAAGTAAAATTTGTTACGCACAAAATAAGCCCTCACACAGGTCTGTACACGTAAAAATGAAAAAGTTATGGATTTTTGAAGGTGGAGAGGGAGAAATGAGCGAAAAAACCCTGCGTCCTTAAGGGGTTAAGACTGGCAGTGTAAGTTACACTGAAGCAACTATGGCTAAGGCATGTACTTGAGGTAACAGTTAAAGGTCTAAGACTGGTAGTGTAAAGTAAAATTGATGCAAATACTACTAAGACTAGTACTGTAAGGTAACAGCGATGCAAATAGGTCTATGATAAGTAGTATAGGAAAACAATGATGCAAATACTTCTGCTAATAATTATTACTACTATGACATTGATATTAATACTACTAAGACTAATACTGTAAGGTAACAGCGATGCAAAAAGACAACACTGCTGCTAAGACAAGTACTGTGAGGTAACTGTCAGGAACCAGGGGAAGTAGCTTCACTGGACCACCTCGAATGATGTCGTAAGCTGACACCTGGGAGTCCAAGTGGCACCCGGTTTTCAACAGAGCCCGCCGCAATGTGGGTTGGACTTGCTGCGGCATAGTACCACCAGGTTGGTCCACAGGTGTGACTTTGTTTGCAGCAATGGCCAAGGCAAGTTACAAAATCAGAAAGCAGGCACGGAATCTTGGTCTGGCAGAAGGTCAGAACAGGCAACACGGGTTAAGCAAAGGAGCAAAACGCAAGGGACATCAGGAACAAACTTTCTCTGAGGCACAAGGCAAGAAGATCCAGGAAGGGGCCAGGAATTTAACCAGAGGGGTGGCCTGGCAGCGGCAATTATCGGCTCGGTGGCCCTTCAAAGCTCATAACGCTGGGCACGTGCCCTGGTGCTGTCGGTGGAATGTGGATGGGTGAGTGAGGCTGCTGCATGGAAGAGGGGGCACATGGAAGCAAATAGGTGTGCCTGTGACCCCGGACGTGGGTCCCAGGAGCACCCTTGAAAGAAACAGTGTTGCAAATAGGTCTAAGACTGGTAGTGTAAAGTAACAATGATGCAAATACTTCCTGAACTGGTAGTGTAAGGTTAAAATGATGGAAATGCTGCACAGACTAGTACTGTAAGGTAACAGTGATGCAAAAAGTTCTACGACTGATAGTACAAGGTAACAATAACGCAAATATTTTTAAAACTTTTATTTTAAGTTAAGTGTTAAGTGTAAGTCAACAGTGTATATTACTGTATATTAAGATAAGATAATCCTTTATTAGTCCCACAGTGGGGAAATTCACAGCGTTACAGCAGCAGAAAGGGTACAGAGAGTGAAGTACAAACTATGACAACAATAATATTAGGGATAAATGTACTGTACTGTACAGTAAATTACTGTAAGTCAACAGTGATGCAAAATAGTCTAAGAGTAAGAAAACACTGCAACAAAATATACTAGTACTGTAAGGTAACAGTGATGCAAATAGTTCTAACACTGGTAATTTAACTTAACAATGTATAATGCTGTATCTGCAAACAGTACTAACTTGTTTTCCTGAAAATAAAACACCCCCGGACTTAAGACCTGCAACGGTACATAGACAGCAGAAGTCTCTGTGTAAAGAGTCCAGGAGGAAGGAGTCTATATACCAATGGATCCTCTGTACCACCGGTGAAGGATGTAGATGGTACTAACCGACACCCGAACCGGAGTCTAAGTGGCACCTGATCTTCACCAGAGCCTGACGCAAAGTGGGATGGTCTTGCTGTGGCTGGGTGCATTCCAGGTCGTTCACCGCGGTGACAGCCAGGGAAACAGGGGTAGCAGGACACAGTCCAAACTTGGGATGACAGCAGGAATGTAGCTTTGAAGGATGAGCTGAAACTCATGGCAGGCAAGCAGGCAGTAACTGGCACAGGACCCAGGTGGACAGGAACGGACAAGTCCTAGAGGAGTGCTGGTGGCTTGGATGCTTCTGGGAACACTGGGAACACGGGAGCCACCAGGAGTGTCTGGGAACGCTGGAGACAGGAAACACAGAAGCATCTGGAAATGCTGGAACAACACACAGAGAACACAGAGGTGTCTGGAAACGCTGGAAGACTGGAGCTTCTAGAAACGCTAACAGGCTTTCTTCTTCAACAGGGACCGCTGTGGAAAGCGAGGTCTGGAAACCTTGGAAGTTCCTTGGAAATTCTGAAAGTCTGGCCAGGCAGGAAGGGAGGTACCAGAATATAAGGGTGAGACTGGATTAACTAGCTCCAATCAGGAGGATGCTGGCCCTTTAAGACTATGACAGCCGCCATGCACGCGCCCAGCCTATAACGAGGATGCAGCCTAGTTGGAAAGCAGGAGCATTGGAGAGGTAAGTTCGGGGGGTGCCACGCCACAGGGAAGGGCACACATGTATTGGCGATCCGTACTGAGGAACACGGGTGCGGCCGTAAGAAGACCTAGTGCAAGTTTAGAAACATAAGGCCTTCCCTGAAAAGAAGACCTTGCAGCAGTCATTGCTACAGCTCCTTAATGCAATCTATTAGTATTAGTAGATCCCTTAGATGCTGCAAGAGGTTGAAACATGGAAGAATACATGGGATAAAATCACTGACAGCAGGGCTGAAAATACCCTTTGAGCAGATACCCAGACAAGTGATTATTTAATGTAAGTGCTATTGCTATACATGGGAGATTGAGACCAATGATTCTAATTGAACCACAAGAAATTGAACCACAAGAAATTCAGCATGAAATTCAGAGTTTGGAGAGTAAGAGAAGTTGTTGACATGGCTTCTTTAAATAAAAAAAATGTAGCTTTTTGTTCATAAATAGGGTGATCATTAAATAAAACATAGATTGTTGTATATGGAAATAGGGTCACCAAAAATTCTTGATGGAATTCAGAGTTTGGCTGGTTATGTTGATGTATCGTGCGCTCCTGCTTACGTCGCTTCCCCGCCGAGGTCCGCCAGAGTTCACCTTCTACTTCCCGGTGTTTGTAAGTCTGTGTTTTGCGACACAATTAGAAATGTTAAATCCCGCGTGTAGTCCGAATCAATCGGGTTGTCCGACGGCCCACCGCCGGATTTGTGTCACGTACAAGCCGGTGCCGATGTGCCAAAATCCAATCGCATGCACCAAAATCCCCTGTTAAATGCGGCACAAAACGGAAATCATCGGCAAACCCTGCAAAAATGTGGTCAGTGGACCCTTAGATAAATGAACCCCACTGTCTTATTTTTAGGGAAACACGGCTCCCTTAAGATATTGCTGTATGATTCTAGAACTGCAAATATTACTATTGCTGCTCCTCAAAGATATTGTTGTATAATGTTGGAACTGCAAATAGTACTAAGACCGCTCCTTTAAGATATTGTGGTATCAAGCTGGAACAGCAATAGTACTAAAAATGCTTCTTTAAGATATTACTGTGCGATGCTGGAACTGCAAATATTACATAGACAGTCCTTTTAATATATTGCTGTATTATGCTGGAACTGAGAAAAGTACTAAAATTGCTCTTTTAAGATATTGCTGTATGATGCTGGAATTGCAGATAGTACTAACACTGGCTCAGTATCACAGCAGCCTATGAGTAGCAACATGCAGTTCTTTAGAGTGCCATAGGTAGGGCAATTATTATCTATTTTCATCTGTCCTTAATCATAGCAGCCATCTTTTCCTACCAAATTTGGGCATTTTAGGTTAATTTCTGCCTGTCTGATTAACCATATGAAGATCAGCAACTTCTCCCTATGTTTTCCTTTATATGTCTTCTGTTTGTAATGGCACCTGAAAATATAACTCTGTCTTATATAGCAGGCTCACATGTCCCACCTAGCCTATCACAGTTATGCTCATATTGGTGCATGGTTGTGGTTACTAAAGTACTGCATTCTGGTTAATTGCATACCTCTCACCGTCACAGGTGGCTGGGAGAATGTCCCGAGTTAACCCCATCTCCCCGGGTTGTCCCACCTCCTCCTGTACATAACAGCTGCAGAACAGCCTAAGCATTTGGGCCAGGAGGAGCCTGGATCCGCCCCTGCTACCTCCTCACATGATGTCTGCACTAGTCATGTAAGGAGGTAGTTCTGCCCCAGCTGGCCTTGCTCCCTCCAAGAGTCAGTCAGACTAGGAGCCTGGGAGAAGAGAGAGTAACTGTTGGGGAACAGGTAAGAATCAGGTTTTTTTTTAAGAGAAGATAGAGGAGAGGGGGCTGCTGGAGGACATGAGGAGGTTGGGGCACAGAAGGAGGAGGAGGCCGGTGGACAGGAGGAGGCCGGTGGACAGGAGGAGGACAGGGTGGTGCTGGAGGAGGCTGGGGGACAGGAGGAGGATAGAGGACAGGGGCCTGCTGGAGGGCAGGAGGAGACTGAAGGACTAGAGTCTAGAGGAGGAGGCTGGAGGACTAGAGGCTACAGAAGTTGACTGGAGAACAGGGTGCTACAGTAGGAAGCTGGAGGACAGGAGGCTGGAGGACTGGAGGTGGCTGGGGCCAGGAGCAGGATAGAGGTCAGGGGCTTGCTGGAGGAGGCTGGGGGAAGTGGGGCTACTGGAGGGAGCTGGGAGACTGGAGGAGGCTGGGGGATAGGGGACTTTTGGAGAACTGGAGGAGGCTGGGGGATAGGGGACTGCTGGAGGACAGGAGTAGGCTGAAGGAGGCTGGGGGACATGACAAGGATAGAGAACAGGGGGCTGCTGGAAGACAGGAGGATGCTGGAGGAGGCTGGGGGACAGCAGGAGGATAGAGGATAGGATAAGACTGGAGGACAGGAGGAGGCTGGAAGATTAGTGGCTAATCTATGGGGTTTAACAATTATTTAGGCTTCTCAGGGTTACTTGATAGCTGAGTCGTTCCCTCACAAGTATGATTCTGTTTTTAACGAAAATTTAATTTAAATTGCACAAAAAGTTGTAAGCTTCCAAACATCCTTCAAAAATTAGAAAAAGTTTTTAAAAATCTGGATACCTGGATATGTCTAATTGTTAAAACCACTTATAGAGACACATTTCATATTTGAAAAAATTATCAGTGTCAGGATGGTGCAAAATATCCAAGTTGTTATTGTTATATTTAAGTTTTTGTCATTTTTGTATTTCTTTCTACATATCCTAATCTAGTTGTAGCTGTTTCAGAGTGTTTATAGACTTTCTATATTTTGCAAAGTGCATGTTGCCTTGCAGCCGTTAACACAACATACATAAGATGTAGACCCCCCTGAAGGATGTCTCCTTCTTCATGTTCTTTTGGGGTATAATTAGCTTTATGAGTTTTCAAAATCTCCTATAGTCTTGAATTTTTGGCACTGCCATATACAAAGTACGGTAGCTTACCATCTGTCTCAGGTGATGCTGGCAGCATCTCTAGTCAGAGAGCATCTCATCCGTTTCTGAGACAGCATGTGTCTGAAGTTTAGTCGTTTTCTATTTTAACACATTTGGAAAAAAAAGGTAATATTTTTTGTTTATAATACAAAACTCTAATTTTGTCCCTTTACATGAGGAATATATTAGAGATAGATGGATGATAGGTGGATAGAGATAGATAGACCAGAGTATAAAACCGTTATTATTGCACTGTTTTATGTTAAAAGAACGAGTATATTACACTAAAATATGTGTTTCCATGCATCTGCTGTGGTTCATTTTTCCTCCATATATTCTTAATGACGGCATATTTTGTTTTTCTCCATTTGGCTTTCTGCCATCTACATCTTTAAACAACAAAAATATGGCAGCAATGAACTGTGCATGGAAAACATTACAAACAATATCTATAATTTAGATCACAGATTTGTTTATTTCACTATCAACTCTTCTACCACGTTACTAGAATTATTCTGTTATTAGAAACGTGTTTTAGAAACTAGTGTTGTAATAATATTCAGCTTTTCGAATAAATAAAAAATGTTACATAGTGGAAAGTTTCAACGATAGTAAAATTTGAAATTAAGAAGATAAAACAAGAACATAAATTGTACCAAATATAAGGATTTTAACATTAAAAGTTTCTAGGATTCATCAATTCTCTTAATCAATTAAGGAACAAAGATGGTAGCATTACAGGTTACCTCACTTGGAAATGATACTCCTGAATCTCAAGTTCTGGTTCCTAAAGAACTTTGCCTGTTCGAATTACACAGACCTGACACTGCATTTAAATAAAAGTTTAGGTCTGGCCCAACCCTCTGTGATCAGTGCTGGATACAATCACAGACATAAACTCTTTAAATGCCATAGCCTCTGTCACAATTTAAGTCAATACAGCATGCACACATTGGCACAAGCATCGAAACATTGGACACGGCAACCTGACCCAAAATGGTGGCGCACAGTGATTTAAATGCTGACGGCAACGTTTATGGTGACATTTTAACAGTTATTCTCGTCTGGGGACTAACATTAATCTGCCATATATACATTTCTTCAATTAGATGTTATTAAAAAAAATGTACCCGTTTGAAGATAATTTCTCATAAATGTAGTCATATAGTCCCTTAGAAACAAGACTGTGTCCTTGGATATGGCCACCTCTGCTGGAGTGATTGCACAAAGAACAAAAGGTTTTTGTATATCAAATGTCTGGGAGTTACTGCATAACACCACAGCCGTCGTGTGGTAATGATTGCTGAAGCCAGTTGGTCAGGCAGGACTCAATAGTGCATGTCTGGCCATTACTGCCAAAATGTGAGGGGGTTGTATCTGAGGAAGCCATCTCGTTTCTAAGGGACAACATAGCTACATGTATGAGAAATTATCTTCACACAGGAACATTTTTTTCAGTAACATCAGATTGAAAAAAATTATGCAAACAAACAAGGAAAAGCCAGCTCACAGTTTGCGCTCCTAATACAGTCCTCCAGGTGCATGGATAAACGTGTAAGCCATACACAAGCGTGAATGATCCAATAGACAAGGTATTTCAGCACGATCACGGAGGATGCCTGTAAATTTTCCAAATCTTTATTTCATAATAAAATCCAAGTCACAAAAGCATGCAGCAAACGGACGTAGACAGACCTACGCGTTTCATCTTTTTAATACTTAGGGTACATTCACACGCGGTATGCCCACCATGCGGGCATACCGCCGTGTGCTGGAGAGGAGGAGGAGGTGGCCCCTCCTCCCTCCATAGAGAATAGCGGCGCACGGCCGCACACACGCCGAAAGATAAAGCATGCTCTATCTTTTTGCGGTGTACGGCCCGGATCGGTGCCACACATGTATCTGCGCCATGCCGGTATTGCCGTCTATGGGGACGTACATGCGGCCACAAATTTGCGGCCGCATGTACGTCCCCGCAGACGGCCATGTGAATGAACCCTTAATCATGGTCTCACCATGACAAAAATGCCACACAACTAAAGTACAGCTCCAGGTGAAACACCCTGTAATTCCATGAAGGATTTCTATCTTTATGAACCCTCTCTCTCTGGAGAACCACTGGAGCAGCCAACATCTTCTTATTAGGTTTCTTTTTGGAAGCATTGCGTGTAAGTGACAGAAGAGTACACATTGTGACCAACAACTTTGCTTTGTATATTTGAACTTTGGATCTATGCAATGTGGTGCCCAATGTACTGCAGATCTGGCTCAAAATTGCACAGTAAATATTTTATCTCTATAGTTGCTGGATATAACACATTTACAACAAGTGCAGGAAAGGGTCTGTTTGTGACCATCAGCTCATGGTTACTACCAGAGCTAAATAGTGGTATGCCCGAAAAGGGGACTTACAGTAAAGTTTGGTTACTCTAGTTATAGTTCTTTTGTTTCTGCTACTTTTTTTGGTTAAGATACCATTGGGTATCATAAAGGTCATGGCCTGTATGTGCTGCACTTTGTGTACTTTTCCTATTACAACAACGGTCTGTTGTGGTAAACTAAGAACACTTAGAAATATTGCTAAATGGTTAATAGAGCACTTTGTGACTTCAGATAACATTTTTCTTGACTTTGGATGGTCTTTATAATCTTATCCTAGACACAGCTACAAGACACAAAGTAAGCAGTTACATAAGGAAAGCTGTGTCCTTTGATCTAAGTGTTTCCTTTTATGACGACTTTCAGAGGCTTTGTGCTTAACACTTGTAGTAGATATAGTATTGTTTGACAGCAAAGTTTTCTTGAAAACAATAAACGTCAGAGGTGATACATAGAAAAGAACGTCCATCTGTTATCTCAACACAATAATAAAATAAAAAGTTGTTGCAGCTACAGAATGAGATATTTAATGTAGGAATCTCGGGTCAATACTGCTCCAGGTAAGAGTAATTCCGTATTTGACATTGCGTTGTCAGACAACTGGCATATCTGATGTATTAAGTCCTTGATTTATTGCTTGCTAGGGGCTGTGCTCTTAGACCAGATTTATGAACTTACAATAGCCATGTGATCTGTGAGACATACACAGTTACCATTGAAATTGGCCTTTTACACATAAGCTATTTGGTGAATTATTACCTTTAAATGACATTGCAAGCTGCAGCTAATGATTCATTTATGTGTTTTTCACAAATCACATTATTGAATAATATAGCTATTCTGCATGCAACATTACAGGGATAGGCTTAATAGTTATGGACTTCTTTCGTGTATTCTAAACATATCGAATAATAACTGAAATGCAGCTTGTTATTTTTTTCATTGAATTATATTGCTGCACATAAAAACAGCTTGATGCCTGTATTTTGAGATTCCCCACATTATGAAAGCTGGCTATTCATGGCCTCCACTTTTCAGCTCACATTAAAAGCATCAGTGGTGTAAATAGTGGGTCATACTTTCTAAAAAACTCTGCCCATCCTATTCATAAGTGGCCATTAACCCCTTACTTCCGCACCAGTTTTCCACCTTAATGACCAAGCTATTTCTCAGTTTTTTCATCAACACCTTCTACAGGCTATACCTTTGTTATTTTTCTGTCACTAAAGATGTACAGGGGTCTTGTCTTTTTATAATGAAATTCAGTTTTTACATGCACAATTTTAGGTTTCATATGTCCTAAAGATGAAATTGTATTGACCCTTTCTGTACAGTATATCTGAAAAAGAATTAAATTAGATTTTTGGGTCTAGGTTTGGCTCAACCTCCTCTTCAGTAATATGATTAGTGCCCGGGACTAGAGATTTGTTAAAATTCGTTTCATCCCGTTTCGCTGAATTTTTCGAAAAAATTTGATTCGACCCAAATCGAATCAAAGCTAATCACGTTGAAAAACAGGCATTTCCTGGCTGCAGAGAGCCTGTAGGTTGTTGTAGAACGTTGTGCCATGCTTAAATATGCATAAGGAGCATGGTTTGGTCTTCAAACAATGCTGTGTTTTAGTATGACACGCACATGACAGCACGGCTCTTAGAATAGCTTCTCTCTTCACTTCCATGTGCACTTACATAGGCCAACTTCCCCAAATAAGCGAAGCGGGAACGCAGCCTGACAAGGTAACGTCTGTGCCAGCTCAAAAGGACCGAGCTGAGGGCCAAGATCCCACTATAAAATCAAAGAGTGCACTCTTTTTACACTGACATCAGATGATTCCATAGATTACGACAGAACCTGTTCTGTTAAACGCAGATACATGTGGAAAGCCCCCCAAAAGAGTGCAGAGAATGTCGGCAGTAATTTTGCATTGACGCCACTGATCATTTTGCCCTTCTTTTCACGCGTCAGTGTCCTCTTTCACTCGGTCAATAATCCATCAGTATTGCTAAAGCCAAAAACAAACAGGAGTTGATCCAGAATAGAGATGAGCATCAAATGTGAAACTTGCATGTCCTCTGTGTTCTGTATCCACTCCTGCTTTTGGCTATCAATCCTGAAGCTATTCGTCCTTCTGACAGATGATATGAAGGGGAAAACCAAACATAGTGGCAACGTCATAGAGTGATGAAGGGTGAAAACAGCATTATGGAAATCACAGGGTGTTCCAGGGAGACAGCGGTCAGTTGGCAGCAGCATGAGTAGGCTGCAGAGCGGCACAATGACAAATTATGGAGGTGCCGGAAACATGGTAGGCCACAAAGTGGCACAATGATAAGAGTGTGGAGGTGGCGGCAGCAGAGGCAGTAGCAGGAACCCATAGGTGACAGCAACATGGTGGCAGCAACAGGGATAGCCACAGATTTGCACAATGATTTAGTGTGGAGGTGGCATCAGCAGCAGGATCCCACAGGTGGCAGTAACATGGTGGCAGTAACAGGGAAAGCCACAGAGTGGCACAATTATATAGTGTGGAGGTGGCATCAGCAGCAGCAGCAACAGGAGGCCACAAAGTGGCACAATGATAAGAGTGTGGAGGTGGCGACAGAAGAAGCAGCAGGAGTCCACAGGTGTCAGCAACATGGTGGCAGCAACAGGGAAAGCCACAGAGTGGCACAATGATATAGCGTGAAGGTGGCATCAGAAGCAGCAGGATCCCGCTCCATTTATAGCAAAATCACTATATAAATGCCTGAGTAAGCCAGATTTCAGCTCCCCTGCATGGAAATTGTTGTTTCTTGTTATTCACACGGTCAAATGCGCCTATGCAAAATAATGTATAGATCACGTTTTTACTCTTCCATATTCAAAATGTTTTAATTATTTAATTTCTAGATACAGATTACTCTTCCTGAGACTGTGGAAATGTGTAAATTAACAGAATTTATTTTTGTTATTAAAAGTGTGGGTTTTTTCAGTGTCACTTTGTATAATTTGCCATAGCTGTGGTGCTAATTGACGGTGCTCATTACTAAGAGCTGGCCTTAGTGTTTGCCCTTTTTTGGGAAAAATTTACACTAACACCAATACTATTAACTTGGTACCCACCACCACCAGGGGTGCCAGGTACAAACCAGTACCTGACCATCAAACACAAACACATATATATATATATATATATATACACACACACACATACACTCACCGGCCACTTTATTAGGTACACCATGCTAGTAACGGGTTGGACCCCCTTTTGCCTTCAGAACTGCCTCAATTCTTCGTGGCATAGATTCAACAAGTTGCTGGAAGCATTCCTCAGAGATTTTGGTCCATATTGACATGATAGCATCACACAGTTACCGCAGATTTGTCGGCTGCACATCCATGATACGAATCTCCCGTTCCACCACATCCCAAAGATGCTCTATTGGATTGAGATCTGGTGACTGTGGAGGCCATTTGAGTACAGTGAACTCATTGTCATGTTCAAGAAAACAGTCTGAGATGATTCCAGCTTTATGACATGGCGCATTATCCTGCTGAAAGTAGCCATCAGATGTTGGGTACATTGTGGTCATAAAGGGATGGACATGGTCAGCAACAATACTCAGGTAGGCTGTGGCGTTGCAACGATGCTCAATTGGTACCAAGAGGCCCAAAGAGTGCCAAGAAAATATTCCCCACACCATGACACCACCACCACCAGCCTGAACCGTTGATACAAGGCAGGATGGATCCATGCTTTCATGTTGTTGACGCCAAATTCTGACCCTACCATCCGAATGTCGCAGCAGAAATCGAGACTCATCAGACCAGGCAACGTTTTTCCAATCTTCTACTGTCCAATTTCGATGAGCTTGTGCAAATTGTAGCCTCAGTTTCCTTTTCTTAGCTGAAAGGAGTGGCACCCGGTGTGGTCTTCTGCCGCTGTAACCCATCTGCCTCAAAGTTCAACAAACTGTGCGTTCAGAGATGCTCTTCTGCCTACCTTGGTTGTAACGGGTGGCGATTTGAGTCACTGTTGCCTTTCTATCAGCTCGAACCAGTCTGCCCATTCTCCTCTGACCTCTGGCATCAACAAGGCATTTCCGCCCACAGAACTGACGCTCACTGGATGTTTTTTCTTTTTCGGACCATTCTCTGTAAACCCTAGAGATGGTTGTGCGTGAAAATCCCAGTAGATCAGCAGTTTCTGAAATACTCAGACCAGCCCTTCTGGCACCAACAACCATGCCACGTACAAAGACACTAAAATCACCTTTCTTCCCCATACTGATGCTCAGTTTGAACTGCAGGAGATTGTCTTGACCATGTCTACATGCCTAAATGCACTGAGTTGCCGCCATGTGATTGGCTGATTAGAAATTAAGTGTTAACGAGCAGTTGGACAGGTGTACCTAATAAAGTGGCCGGTGAGTGTATATACACATATATACACACACACACACACATATATACACATATACACACACACACATATGGCGGTAAGTAGTGAGTGGAGATTGCGGTGGATCAGCATGCTGACAGGGCCTCGTCATCTGACTTCTCAGAGAGCCGGCAGCGCTTGCGCAATACAAGCGAGGCTGTCGGCTTGAGCGACTGAGCAGGCGCTTGCGCATTGGATGCCATTGTCGCCTGCATCCAGTGCGCAAGCGCGAGAATTGGAACCCGGGGGGTGGAGGACGAAATACAAGTAGGAGTGCTGGCACGCCTTCCTAATGAATATAGCCGACTACAGGAATACAGGTCCGTGGATCTGACCTCTTACTTGTTAAGAGGTCAGAAAATCAAGGTAGATTTTAATACATTTTTACTGAAGACAAGAGCATAAATTTAATATCAATAGGGGGCTGGGGAGTGGATTAGATGACCAAGACTATTAGGGGGCATAATTTAGGCTGACAGGTCCTCTTTAAGTGTGAAGTGCTGAGATAGAAAATGACTGGGTTTTATAGGGTTGTGTGACATCACATAAGCCTGTTGATCGCTGATTGGCTTACAGGTCTGCAGATGTCATCGGGGGTGTTCTCATTTCATAGTAGTGGTGCTTTGTCTGTGGCTAGAAAATAGCCATACAATAGATAGCATGTTTGGTTTTAAAAAAAACTCAAAAAACACAAAAAAAAAACAAAAAAAACCCAAAAAAAAGTTAAAAAAAAAAAGTTAAACTCTCATTTTAAAAATGTTTACCCGTAGGGCTAGGGGTAGAGGACGAGGGCGGGGACGTGGGCGTCAACTACTGCAGGGGTCAGAGGCCGTGGTCCTGGGCGGGGTGAGCACACCACCTGCTGATGAGGGAGCAGGGAACGCCGCAGGCTACACTCCTAGTTCATGTCTGAAGTTACTGGGACTCGTGGTATAGGCTGTTGAGGCCAGAACAGTGATGAACAGGTGATGTCGTGGATTGCGACATGCTTCGAGCAATTTGTCCACCATTCAGTCTTCCACGCAGTCCACACATGTCACCGAAATCCGCCACTCCTCCAGCTCTCTGCACCTCAACGCCTCCTCCCCCCCGTCTGCCCCTCCCAGGAAAATTTGGCATTTGAACCGGCATACTCTGAGGAACTGTTTTCTGGACCCTTCCCACACTCACAAACCATTGTCCGGTTTGCTGCTGACATTTTCCGATGCCCGGTTTTCACCAGTCCACAGTCTTGTGGGTGATGATGACTTCTTGACGTAGTGGAAGATGTGTAAAGAGGTGTCCGACGATGAGGAGACCCGGTTGTCAGACAGTGGGAAGTTGTTTGTCGGGCAGGAAGTCCGAGGGGGGCAGACTGAGGGATCGGAGGATGATGAGGTACAAAACCCAAGCTGGTTGAGATGCCGGGTTGAACACAGTGCTTCTGAGAGAGTCCCGACCAGAACAGGTTGGAAGTGAGTCAGTGGTGTGGGGCCAGACGGAAGGCAGGGCCAGAGTGGTGCATCAGCGCCAAATTTGTCAACTAGTGAAGCTCCCGTGGGGAGGGCTCTTGCGGGCGAGGGCTAGATTTCAGAAGTTGGAGGTTCTTTAAGGAAACACCGGATGACACGACGACTGTGGTGTGCACATTTGCCAAACCAGGATCAGCAGGGGTCCACCACTACTAGCTTAACTACCACACAGTATGCGCAGGCATATGAATGCTAAGCACCCCCCATCTCAGTGGGCAACAGCCCGTTCACCTCCAAAGGACCGTGCACACCATGCATAGCCTTCCCCTGCTGTAAAGAAACCTGATAGTCAAAAACCGGCAAATTGCCCAGGCGCCGACCCAACCCATCGTTCGCCTCCACTTCCTCCACAGCATCCACCAGCCGTTCAGCTCTCCATACCCCAGACGCTGGAGCGAACGCAAATATAGTGCAACCCACCCGCACAGCCCACCTAATGTCCACATCTCCATATTGCTAGCCTGGAGATGCTGCCCTATAGGCTAGTAGAGACCGAGGCCTTTCGCACCTCATGGCCGCGCCCCTCGGTATCGGTCCGCCACCGCCATACTTTTCCCTGTGCCGTCCGCCTGCACCAGCACTGTCAGACAACATCGTCTCCTGACCAACGCTTTGCAAGGCCACTGACCACGGACACGTGGACGAGTGCTCGGCAGGGCCACTATATCTCCTGACGGCACATTGGGTTTAACTGTGTGGAGGCTGGGACCGAGTCTGACCCTGGGCTGGTCATATACTGCGACGCCGAGGATTGCGGGGCTACCTCGGTCCAGGTTTTCAGCCTACTATGCCCTCCTCCTCCTCCCACCTCCCTCCTCCCCTCCTCCTCGAACTAACCAGCCTGGGCATGGCGCCATCAGTCGGTACTCTAGGCACAGCTCAGTGCCGTCGCTAAGCGACAGCAGGCGGTGCTCAAACTGCTCTGAGCCAGGCGACTAAAAGGCAACACCTGCCCAAGAGCTATTCAGGGCATCACGGCGCAGACTGATCTTTTGCGCACCGCTGAACCTCGAAGCCAGGATGGTTTGTGGTGACCACGGCCGTAACCTGTGGCGGCTCTGCAACTCGGCAACTGACACATGTGCCATGCCTGGCCCATGTGTTAAATCTGATAGTTCAGCGTTTCCTCAAGACATTACCCCATCTGTCAGATTTGCTCACGAAGGGCGCCGCATCTGTGCGCATTTCAGGAAGTCCGCACAGATGCTGCCACTCTCAGGGCAGCGCAGCGCCGCCCTCCACCTGCCCGCTCACCGACTGTTGTGCGACGTGCCCACGAGTGGAATTCAACACTGACCATGTTATCCAGAGTTACCAGCAGCGCGAGCATTTTAGACTGCCAGATGTCAACTTCCACCAACTGGTAGTCAGGTCGTCAGCTTCCTCAAGTCTAACAATGAGAGTGGACGTGGATGTCTGATATCTGTCAGGTGCTGAGTACTTTGAGGAGTCAACACAGATGGTCAGTGGCGATGCCGCCATCATCAGCCTCACCATCCCGCGCTGCTGTTTTGAAAAAACTCTCTGGTCAGCATGAAGTCGGAAGCTTTGCGCTCGTCACAAGAGACGGGGAAGAAGATTCCCTTGTTATAGCCAAAGCACCCTGTAGGTCTTTTCTCAGCGCATATCGGAGGATGGTGGAGGTGGAGAGGATGAGGAGGAAGAGGAAGGAGATGTTGCGAGACACAAAGGGGACCATTGTTGAGTCCTTCACTGTTCAGCGTGTATGGGCAGAAAGAAAGGAGTTGGAGGAGTTGGAGGAGAGGAAATGGACAGTCAGGCCAGTGAGGGAGTGAATTCTTACGCGTTTGTACTCTGGCGCATATGCAGATTTCATGCTAGGCTGCCTATCCCGTGACCCTCGCGTCAAAGAATTTATTCCGCACCGATTACTGGTGTTCACTCTCCTGACCCACGGTACAAGCAAAATCTTCCACTCTCACCCTGAGAGAAAGAGTGTGAGAATGCATGAATACCAGCAGCCCTGGTGCACAAGCTGAAACAGTATTTCCCTTCTGACAGCGCTAGCGCAGAGTGCGTAGTTCTGCGGGACAAGTACGGGAGAGTAGGCGAGCAGGCAGCTTGTCCACACTGGCAAGGGTACGCTTTACAGGCTTTTGCACATCTTATCACCCCAGCAAGACACTGTCCCTGTCCCAGTCTCTGGCAAGTAGGGCTGATCTTACAGAAAGATGGTGAGGGAGTACGTAGCTGACCATACCATCGTCCTAAATATCACACAGCTCCCTACAACATACTGGGTTTCAAAGCTGGCATGTGGCAAACTGGCGCTGTACGCCTTGGAGGTTCTTGCTGCCCTGCCGCTAGCGTCTGTCCGAGGGGTTTTCAGTGCGGCTGGTGGCATCATCACCGATAAGCGTACACGCCTGGTCGACTGACAGTGCTGAAGGCTGACGCTATTAAGATAATAAAGCCTGGATTTCCATAATTCCAATCTCACCACCGGTGAAGGAAGCTCAACCAATAATTTACTCCACTCCTCCTCCTCCTCATTTTCCTCCTTCTCCTCCTCTTTGTACACAAGCGAGGAAACTGGCTATTTTTTGACAGGGCCCACGGGCTCTAGCTATAGTACTTTATGCATTTATTGTTCCTGGAGGGCCACCGACCCCCGGTCCTCTGTTTTAACAACATTTTTGGGAGTGCCCACTACGGCACTCAATCTATTCCATTCTTCTGGTAGGTGCCACTACCTGCTCCTCTGGTTTTGAAAACTTTTTTGGACGTGCCACATACAGCCTCAATCTATTCCATTTTATCTGGAGTGCCACCACCTGCTCCCTCTGGTTTGAAAACTTTTTGGACTGCCACATACTGCACTACTAATACTATTCCTTTTTCTGGAGGCCACCACCTGCTCCTCTGGTTTGAAAACTTTTTTGGACGGCACATCAGGCAACTCAATCTATTCCATTTTTCTGGGGGCCACCTACCTGCTCCTCTGGTATTGAAAACGTTTTTTGGACTGCCACAACAGCAAATCAATCTATTCCACTTGTTTCTGGAGGGGCCACCTACCTGCTCCTCTGGTTTGAAACTTTTGGTCGCCTCATACGGCACTCAATCTATTTCATTTTCTGGAGTGCCACCTACCTGCCCTCTTGGTTTGAAAACTTTTTTGGACTGCCACATCCAGCACTATCCAAATGAAATTGTCTCCATCGCAGCCTCCACACGTTGTCTCCTTGCTACGCTACCTCCAAAAGTCTCCATATAGCTGCCCTCCATACATCGTCCCTTTAATCAAACGAGTGGTGTCAGGCGATCACATTTGGTTGTTTTCATGGATATCCACATCAAAGTTGTTAAACTTTGGTCTCACACCCAGCTGTGTTATCCAAAATATACTGGCAAACTTTTATCATTTCCAATATTATTTCACGCTTCTTGCGCATCTGTTTACATCCCCTCACCCACCGCCTCATCCCAAACTATATAAGAACCTACTACAACTTGATCTTATACAAAGTTTTCTTAGAGTGCTTGTTTGGGAGTAGCCTAGAGACCAGGGCTTGGATTGGCGAAAGCTCGCCTGGCAGCGGAGTCGCCACTTGTCCATCCAAGATCCAACTACTACAATTTTCATGTTAACATGCAGCATACCTTTAATCCTACTACTGTTCACTGCCCACTCCATACAGGTTCCCTTATCAAACGAGCTGTTCAAGGCAGAATTTTGGGTTGTTTTCATGGCTTTCCTCCTTCCTCGTTAACTTTGGTCGCTACCGCCCAGCTGTGTAATCCAAAATATACTGCAAACTTTTAATCATGACCGTATTTTTTGAGCGCTTCTTGCTCCCCTCCTTTGTTCCTCTCTGCCACCCATGGTTTGAAGCCTGAGTCCATTAGGTTGTCGCCATGCCACTCTCTACCGTGCGCTGCTGCCGCTGCCTCTGCATGCCGTCCCCTAAGTGTCAGGGGGTCAATTATTGGATGTTTAGAGGCTATCTATCTTCATTCTGTCCCTCTCGTCATGGCCAGGTGCTGTTGCCCATATGTTTTGCCTAATGGTGCAATTAGCAGCCTCAAGGCATCCATGCATGCTCCCCTGCTGTTTCCTGTCCATTTCCGTGGTGCCATCCTTTTCGAGTTCCAGGTGTTTGGCCAAGCTTCCCTGTTCAGAGTCGCCAGCTCCATCCAAAGATCCAACTAACATAGTTTTAACTGCAGCACCTTTAATCTACTACTAGTTCACTGCCTCCATAATAATAATAATAATCTTTATTTATATAGCGCCATCATATTCCGTAGCGCTTTACAAATCATAGGAAACAAATACAAATGTAATGTAACATATTTATATAGCGCCATCATATTCCGTAGCTCTTTACAAATCATAGGAAACAAATACAAATGTAATGTAACAGAGCACTTTTACATCTGCTACAGTTATCCTTCCCCGCGACAGGTGAGTTTCTGCAAACAAATTACATCTGGCTGCTATGAGAAGCAGAAATCAAACAGCTTTCCTTTTGAACTGTCACCCAGACCTCGGACATCCAAGATAGAACCTTATTTTTTATTTTATTTACAAGTAGAATATGTTACCCTACCCTAATACCAGACACCAGTCGCCAGAAAAAGTATACATGGATATACAATAAAATACAGGTATGGGGCATAGTGTGTGAAATGGTGAATATACTTCAGTTATTCGGTTTCCTCCATCTAGTTCCTCCATGACGGCCCACCTGGAGGTGCCCCTTGAACCTCTATAGGCGGACAGGAAGAAAGAAGAGGGTTAAAGGCCCTCCAACCCGCACTCTCCAGCCAGTGGTCTACCAAATAACTACATCGGTGGAAGGTAAACAGGATTTTATGTCGTATGTTATAGAAGTTCACCATACAATTCAAAGCAAACAGAAACAAGAAAAATTAGCGGACGGGAATATATAGGCCATCAGGAGGGAATAGATGGAACACGAAATATTACCGGTGAGTAACTCATTCACATGTCCATGACGTCCTCCCATGACGGGCCCCAGGGGATTACCAGATTAAGTAGAGTGCATTAGGGTGGGCTCCAAACGCTAATGTTTGAGAAAAGTAGACGGGAAGCCAAGTGGCTGAGCCTTTGCAGATTTGCTATCAAGATGTGCCTCTTATTCTCGGCCAGGAAGCTGGACAGACCCGACGGCGGAGCCTTAAATTAGGAGGAGCTTCTTTCTACTGTTTGGGATAGCAGGATGATGAAAAATTCCAAGATCCAGCTTTGTCGGGACAACAATTCGTATTCTTTATTTAGGCATGGCATTAAAATTCATGCAAATAGTCTGGCCAACGCGTTGTCAAACGGAAACTGGCCGTCTTCATGGCTGTATAAAAGGATGTAACAAACTTTTTAAACGTGTACATAAGAACAGAAAGCAACTTCGGAGTTCACAAGGGAGGAGGGAAAAGAGGAGGGGAGAACATTTTTAAGGACGTTAACAATACAATACCATGCAATAGGCTCACAAAATTGCAGTAAAGTATTATAGACCACAATATTGTAAAGTAATTGTTTGACATATGGTCCGATGAGAGCAGCATCACTCATTGGCGAAAGTAGAATGGTCATAGTTTTCTTCTGGGAGAAAGGGGAGACACCAGACGGGGAAGACCCAAATTAATACTTGATAATAGTTATGGAAAGGACTGTGCATCGTGGAGTTAAGTCTTCCCCTGAGTCCCAAAGGAAACTTGAAATAACGGTTTCTGTAATAAAAAAACAAGAATTACAGTTTTTAGTTTTTTAAAATCAAGGAACATGAGGATTGAAAGTGAGGAAGCAAAGAGTAGAACTACAATGCGAGGAATATAAGAATAAAAAAAGCATCGATATTCAGACAGTGTAAGGTATTACGTTGAAAAAAGCCCAAAGTATAAAATATGAAGCTGACAATAGAAATCTATTTAACCACATAAAGTACATGAGTTGTTTTTTTAAGGTTTAAGCCATACGGTTGGCGGGATCTAAGATAAAAATCAGTAGATGCGATTCCGTATAATAAGGTGGCTAATACTTCCACCTCGCAGCGGTTTTGGATTTTTCAATAAGCAAAACAAACGTCAGTATCGGTTTGCGCATTATGTGTCATGTCCCGACTTGTTTCTTTCATTGAATGTATACGTGTATACTGCTTTGCCTTTTGACCCTCCGTCTTCCTGTCACCTAGCTGCATTATGTAACTCCTCCCCGGTCTCCTCATGTATGCAGCCATCTTTGTCAGGAAAAGTGTCTATCTGAATGCTATGCTTACCCCTGGCAAATTATATCCTTTTCAATCGTTGTAACCAGCATTTCTCAAGATTTCTGCACTAAAAAAGCTGAATCTTCCAAGGCTTCTTTCGATGGAGTTGACGCTATCTGACGAAAGTTGATTCTGGTGTAAGTATGGTTAAAACAAGACTACGACTATCTATAAACACCTGTTAAAGCCAGGTTATTGAAGTCAGAGAGGAAAAGGATCATAGATTGCCAGTCCCCAGCCGTGGGGACAGAGATCTCAGCTACAGATACAGTCAGTAGCATCCAATCCCTCTCAGAGGATATTCCATAAGATCGTGATCAGAATAAGCAGCTGAGATGGAATCTACTGTCCCCCGTAGTCACCTATAGACCAGGGGTAAGGAACCTTGTTGGCATGTGAGAAGGGAAAGCCCATAAATGTTTATTTATATTTATATCCGTTCTAGGAAGGGGTGGTTTGAATTTGATTTTATATATATTTATTTTTTTATTATATATTTTTTTTTTTACTTTTTGTAAAATTTTACTTTTACTTTTTTCAGACTCCTTAGGGACATTCACCCTAGGTATCTGATCGAACCCTATAAATACGCCATATACTTTACAGTCATTACAGGCTGATAGCACATTGGAATGAATGAAATATTACTAACGAAAGTAGCTCAGGTATTCGGACGACCCACGCGGCTACCATTGCGGGGGACGATGCATCTCCCCATGCACTGGACCCGGCTTGCGCCGTACTAGGACAGCGCAAGTAAGGAAGGGCTTTAAAGGAAATGAAGAACAATCGCTCAGCAGTCATTAGTACATGCCGTACTGCCCTGTATACTAAGCAACACTGGACCAAACACAAGGTGATTCACGTAAAAGCAAAAATAGATAATTTCCAGTCGAGCTGATGAGACATCTATCCAGCAAACTGGCTTCAAGATGTCATGCAACGAAGCTCGAATGTAAATATCTATTTTTTATTTTATAGGGAAACATTAACATTGTTTGGTCTAGTGGTGGATTTAGTACAGCAGGGAGGCACACTCCTTGATGGACTAAGGATGCTGAGTAATTTTCTGTCAGTGCCCTTTAAAGTGTGGTTCTTAATAAGTAACAAAAAAGAGGGCCCAGTTAAAGGAACTTGTTAGCTTCAGTTTACCTAAGTAAATGATAAGGAGGAAACAGGAGCTGCAGAACCTGTCGATAAACGTCGCAACATCTCCCAATACACGTGCAAGCCACCCAGAACCTCCCAATAAATGGCCAGCTTTGCAGAACTCCCCGTACACATGCCAAACAAAGGCAGAACATTATAATACAAAGTTATTAAAGTAGTCTGCACCAGTTTTCTGGTGACTTTGCACTGAATAGAACATCTTTTTTTGCGAAAAAGATTGTACTGTGTATTTATAACGTGTATGTGCTAGTTTTGTGTTGCGGCTGGTCCCACAGACAGAAAAATGCCACCCATTAAAGGGGCTGTTAGTTTCTGAACATTCGTTTACAAGAGCCAGTGGTCATGGGAATGAAAACTGTGCAAAATGCCATATACTGAATATACAGTAGATTGCAGATATGGGTAGGAACGCCACAATAGGTATCGTCTTGTCTAAAAATATGGATCTATCAAACATATAAAAAAGGTTATTGCCCGAGGTGAGAACACATAACGGACAAATAGTGCCCAAATGTCCGAAATGCTAATTGTACACCATTTACATCACACATAAGACCTCAACATGTAGCAATTGAAAAAATTGTCTCAGTGCACAAAAAATATGATGCCGAATACAGATCCGTACACCAAAGTATGAAAATGTTTTAGCGTCAGACATTTTTTTCTGTTTTGTACACAATGGTTAACTTTGACAATATCGTTTAAACGCAATAAACCCGTCTAAATTTAGTATCACCGTGATTGTACAAACCAAAGAATAAGTAGAGGGTTATTTGGGAGTGCACAGTGAAACTCGATAAATACTGAGCCACAAGAATGCGCGAAAAGGTTGTTCACATGGAATTATGTTCCAGCTTCTGAGAAACAACCACAGAATAATAAATAAGGTGTCAGAGAAGTAAAATTTCTTACGCACAAAATAAGCCATCACGAGCATGTACATGGAAAAAAAAATGAAAAAGTTATGGATTTTTGAAGTGGACAGCGAGCAATGAGCAAAAAAACCCTGCGTCCTTAAGGGGTTTAAAATGGGGACTGATGTGGATTATCATTAAGAAGGTGGCTTCTGTGGTGTATATTACATACGAGGGTGACTGTGGATTGCTTCATAAGAGGGCTGTGGTGGACGTTTTTCAACGTTTTTTGCACACATTTAGATCTTTGACGATTACATCTGTAACAAGACTTGAGAAGAGCTGGTCAAATCAGTAATATTTTAACTGGGAAACAGGTCTGCAAGAAAACAAATAGGGGTCACCATTTAGATTTAGGGGGGTGAGTGTGGTATCATTGTATAGATTTCGAAAAACATTGATTCATATATTTTAGGTTCCCTATTTTGATGTGTACTTCGCAAGCTACTCCCACCGTTCCCAACCTTGTAGTTTTGTTGACCACCACTGCGACAACTGCCTGTATGTATAGGGTATGCTAAAAAGTTAATGCAAACTCCACTTTTTTGCCCACATTTCAGTGTTGCCTGCTTTTGCCACCATGACCTAATGATAGAAATAACCTCCGGGACTACCTTAGATTCTTAATTCCACAGTATTTTCAATTGGAAATTGAGAAATAGTCCATCTGTTTACCATCATCAACATAGTGAGGATCAGAACAAACTTCAAAGCGCCAATTAATTTCAGAAATATTTTTCATGGTGATCTGTATTGAGAATACAGACAATCATGTGGTTCAGTATATGAGGTGGTTCTAGTAGATGATTAATACCTATTACTTCAAACTTAGAAGTTTTGTCCAAGGTCCAGTGCCATCATTTTGTTAAGGGACCCTCTGATCAGGAAGGTAATGTACATGGATGCCTCTGGTTATCTATTTTTCGTGTGTCTGAGCAATTTCACTGTTTTTATATAGTTTCTTTAACATTAAAGCAGTAAGTGGAGGGTCTCAGGATGACAAGGAAGAGAGAGTTAAACAAGATTGCTGTGGTGGTGAATGAACAGGGATGAGGATAGGGGAAGGTATAATGAATGAGAAGGAGGTTGGTGCGAAGGCATTGGGGAGAAGATTGATTCATTGCTGTGTGATGCACGACAAAGGTATTGTTTAAAATCAAACAGCCAAAGGATATTGGAATCTGTCATCAGGAAAAAAATGACCCTACTATGGGACAGGTTTTTTTTTTTTTTTTTTTCCCTTTTAATGTATAATGGTTTGACCTGGGCTTTAAGATGCGCCCATTTCCTGCTAAGTGTGACCAAGTTGTTATCACTTTTGGCTCTTCAGTAAAGTTGTTTAGGCTTCCAGTGCCAACCAGTATCATGGTATATTGCACACTGTGGATTCAGCCTTTTTGTTGCAAAAAAGGGGGGGTGAAGAAATGGCACACAGTTTTGCAGGTAGACTAAGGCCAGTTTTACAAGTTGAGTTTATCAGTCAACTTGCTGCATGTGCTAGCGGAATGACCTCCGAACAATGAGCTGTACGAACTGAACAAGCAGGTATTCCAGGAATAAGCATAGTTATTACAAAAAGGCCTTAAAATTTAAGCTAATAGTAATTAAGTGTTATTTAAAAGTGTGCTTCATGTTCTTTAAAATGCTAATGGCCATTCATCAGTCTGTTGGTTTTCTCTGTGCGGAGAGACACAGAAGCGTGTATGCTGGGAACATTGTTACATCACCAGGTCTTGCAACCTGCTTGGAGGTTCATGTGATCATCGCATGGTTGGCTTGAGCAGTTTTGGTTGCAGTGCTTCGAGAAATGGCCAGGGTTATGATGGAGAGATGTCTTCTCAGTAATGCAATGGCAGTGATGCAGACATAAATCATTATATGGTAACAGCAAGAAAGTCTGGAAGTAATTCACTAGGAGCAGGACTTTAGAAAGCTTTAGAAAGCCCATAACATTTGTTAACATAAAATTCAAATAATTTAAGCTGGAATTTTGTTTTGTGACTAATTACGTTGAGTTTTTTTTAATATTCATTTATTTATAGCTTTATGGGGGTTTGTATCAGACGTCATATTCCCGTAATTTTACCCCTTTAAGTAAAGATGCCCAGCATTCGGACCGATCACTGCAGCCAGCACCTGCACGGAATTTAACTGAAGGATGAAACGGCTTGTGTAAAACTGGCTCTTGAGTACTACACCACATGGAGATAGAATAAACCATAAAACATTAACTTAGTTCACAACAGATAAATCCATACCACAGCATATAAGTAAATGTAAATAATCGTTATTGTAGTGAACAGAGGAGGGGGGGAAGGGACGAAGGGAAGGGGACGAAAGTTGGTGTGTAACCGTTTAGCAACAAACAAAAGTGAAAAGAAGTGCAAAACAGTGCAGTGACACACGTGACAGCGACAAGAAGATGTATGTGGTGTAGGTTAGGGTAGTAAAAAAACCCAAAGTGTATTTCCTTATCATGTAAAATTACCTATTATAAAGAGCGGGGTAGTTGGATTTATACTGTTGGCCAGACTGCAAACAGAATATTTGGCTGTGAGACAGGATAGATTGTATATACATTGTATCTATAATAGAGCGCCATAGATGTCACCGCCAATGAGATATTGCATTGGAGACCCACGGAGAATAGACCTATTTTAGTTTGTTTTTTTCTTATTTTTTTCTCCTATCTTCAACTTGGTGTTGCTCATTAGATCCGCTTACCCCAGTATCATATTTTCGACTTGTGCACTACAATAACCTCATAAAGAAATCCTCTTAGGTATGTGAGAGAGGAGAAAAAAAAAGTGTTCAACTCCCTTGAAACAATTTGTTATCAAGGGACAACAACAACCATTATCAGGTAAGACCTAGGCAGTGTGTGTGTTTATTTATCTGTACAGGCAGTCCCCACTGCTTAAAGAAACACTACGACGTAATACGACCCCTAGTTACAAAAAGACCTCTGGATATTGGTAATTTATTGTACTTTAGTACTAGGTACAATGATCAGAATAACAGTTATCATGGGGTTCTGTTTATGACGTTTAGTGTTAATCCTGGGTTTCTTATGACAACCCAACATTTTTAAAATCACAATTGTCCAAAGACCCAAAAAGTTCTGGTTGTCATTACAATGAATAAAATATTTACAGTTCAACTTACATCAAACTTCAACTTAAGAACAAACCAGTCAGACCCTATTTGTACGTAACCGGGAGACTGTATGTATGTCGTTTTTGGAACTGTTTTGTCTCTATATCCGAACAAATGGCCTTCTTAGGTGCACTTTCAAGACTCGTATGGAAGATGGCGGCAGGATTACCCCAGGGAAAATCCAGCTATGTTAATCCGTTTTACAGCACTTGTTCAAGACAAGTTTAAAGCTCTGTGCGACAGCTATGTGCGCAGGGCCACAGCCAGCACACAACTGTTATGTCAGCCGCTGCCTGACATAAAAAGGGCCGTCGACCAGGCCGTGCGCAACGGAGCGGTCACGGACCTGCCTGCTGGCACATGAAGTGTAGACAGAGGAGCTCCCCGGCGTCGGAATGGTGAGTACGCAAACTATACACTACAGGGGACGGCTATCTACTTGAAGGATAGGGCTGGCAGGCTATGTACTGAAGGGGGGGATATGGCTATAAATTACAGGGGCTGGCAGGATATATACTAAAGGGGGACGGCTAGAACTACCAAGGGGCTGGCAGATAATACAGGGGGCTGGTAGCTATACACTACAGGGGGCTGGCAGATATTACCCCCCCCCAAACTACAGGGGGCTGCAATATACACTACCGGGGGCTGGCAGGCTAACATCACTACCAGGAGGCTGGCAGGCTACACACAACAGCGGAGCTCGAAGGCTCTCATACCCTACAGGGGGCTGGCAGACTTATATACAGGGGGCTGGCAGGCTACTACTAAAGGAGGGCTGGTATATACTACAAAGGATGACAGGCTCTAGACTACAAGGGCTGGCCGGCTATACGAAAGAGGGGACTGGCAAGCTATTCTACTTAAGGGAGGCTGGCTATATACTACAAGGTCTGGCAGGCTATACTATTAAAGGGGGGGGCTACAAGGCTAAACATACAGGGGGGCTGCCTAATACTACAGGGGGTTGGCCGGCTAAGGCTATGCAAAACTACAGTGGTCTTTCAGGCTGAGACTACAGGGGTATGGCAAGCTATTAATTATAGTGGGCTGGACAGGCTATATACTACAGGGGGTGGAAGGCTATACATTCAGGGGCCTGGCAGGCTATATCTAAAGGGGTGGCTGGCATATACTACAGGGGGCTGGAGGCTAGATATTACAGGGGGCTGGCCGGCAAGATAGTACAGGGACGGCCCATACTATATAATACAGAGGCTGAGCAGGCCTATATATAAAAGGGGGTGCGGCTATACCACACAAGGGGCTGCCAGGCTATATACCCCGGGGCTGGCAGACGATATACTGCAAGGGGCAGGCGAGCGCTTTGAATGGGGTTGCTGTGACCATGCATTTCCCACCGTAGGCTTATACTCAAGTCAATAGGTTTTCCCGTTTTTGGTGGTAAAATGAGGTACCAGTCTGCTCATAATAGAGTATATAAGGGAGGCTGTGCTGCCAGGAGAGGGTATAAGTTGCAGGGGGACCAGAGAGGTGGTTCACAAGGGCTTCAGGGGCATCGTAATAGGACGGGGTGTTCACAGGGGCCTGCAGGGGCTTGGTAAAACACCCCATGTCACTTGGACTTCATGTGAATTAAAGTTAATTATATAGGTATACTAGTTGTGTTTTAAATTGAGCCAATTGAGCTAAAAACACAAAAAATTCATAACTTATCACAAATTAAAGAGGCGTAATAATAACAAAAGAAAAAATGGGGAGGAGAGGGGTTATTTCTGTATGTAGGCGATGGAAATGAAAAAGTGAGACTTAGAGGGAAAAAGTAGAGGATCGCACTATAGGAAGAGTGAGGTGAGCACCGGATTCCATGGGTGAGGAAAAACTCCCAAAAATGTATAAGGTTGTCATTTAGAATCAAGTTTAGATAACTTGGGATCCTGATATACTCGAGTATAAGCGGACCCGAGTATAAGCCTAATTCCACAAAAAACTGGGAAAGGAAAAACTACTGACTCGAGTATAGCCAAGGTGGGAAATGCATGGTCCAACCCCCCCCAGTAGTATTACCGCTGCCAGCCCCAGTAGTAGGACAGCCTGCCAGGCCCCCCAGAAGATACAGCAGCCCCCTAGTAGACTGAGTTAGTATACAGCAGCCCCCATAGTAGAGACACAGCCCCCTAGTAGTATACAGCAAGCCCCTAGTAGTATACAGCAGCCCTAATAGTATCAGCAGCCCTAGAAGTATTACAGCAAGCCCCTAGTATACAGGCAGCCACCCTGTTAGTATACAGCAGCCCCATGTAGTATACAGGCACGCCCCTAGTAGTATACGCAGCCCCTAATAGGATACAGCAAGCCCCAGAAGTCGACAGCAGCCCCCTAGTAGTATACAGCAGGCCCCTAATAGTATACAGCAGCCCTTGAGAAGTATACAGCAAGCCCCTAGTAGTATACAGAAAGCCCCTAGTAGTATCAGCCAGCCCTAGTAGTATACAGACTTGCCCCTAGTAGTATACAGCCTTCCCCCCACGGCCCTTAAAAACATAAACTTAAAAATACTCACCTCCGATGTCAGCGCGGACCTTACCGATGTCCCCAATGTTAAGGCGGTCCCGTCTGTCTTTCTTCTCCGCGGCCTCTCTTCACTCTTCCGGCGCACAGTTTTCTTCTAGCAGGCGATACTATGACGCGGACGTGGTGACGTTCATAGATGCGCGGCCATGAAGAAAACATTGGCGCATCCTGATAGAAGAAGAGAGGAGCCGCGGGAGAAGAAAGAAGATGAGGACGCGCGACATCGGGGCATCGGTAAGCCGTGCCGACATCGGGGAGCCCCGCTGACATCGGAGGGTGAGTATTTAAGTTTATGTTTTTAAGTGGGTAATTTTTTGGGGGTGGTAACTAGACTCGGTATAAGTCGAGGGGACGTTTTCAGCCACATTTTTTCTGCTGAAAACTCGGCTTATACACAAGTAAAAAGAAACGTGTGGTACCTGTGGTGCAGTTCTAGAATAAATCTAAATTTCAGAAAAAATCCAGGCCAGGTTTAGGCTGTCTATCTGCTTGGTGACTGAAAAAAGCTTAGTTGCCGAAAAAAGCTGAGTTGTTGTAAGGGCTGAGGAATGGCTTCACTACTTACAGTATCACAATTGTATGATTTTCATGTTTCGAAAGCTTTTTTCCCCTTTTTTTAATGCTTAATGTGGCTAGCAACACTTGTGAAGAGTCACAAAGCCATTAACATTACTGGCACAGATGTGTTTTTCTAACATTTCTAGGAATCTATTCTCCTGAAAAACAATATATTTTCTAGTCATTAAACTTTAAATTGTGCGTTTCAATTTAATTATCCATATCTTTTTTTTTTTAATACTTATAACAGATTTTGGCAAACAGAGTGTTAGTGTATTAATCTCTTAGTCACTGAGATAACAGCTTGTTTTACTAATTATATACATGAAGCAGGCAGGGGTGAGCTTGGCTCATGGCCCTTTCACTTGGCAGCACATTTCATTCTGTAGTTTTTAATGTTCTGTTTTGATGATATTGTCTAATGGGGATATATTGCATCCTGATATGATTTGCAATCTATGGGCCAACAGCTCAGTTTTTTGTGTGTTATTTTTTACACTTCAAGGTTTCTTCTTAAAGGACATCTACCACCAGGGACAAGAATTGTAAACCAAGCACATTGAAATACTTTTTTTTTTATCACTTTTTGGAACATTTTCTTGAAGGGATTTTATTAAAAATTTTACATTTTTGGCACGTTTTTAAGGTTTTGATTTTACAGCGCTCACCAATAATGTTTCTGATTTATTGTTATTAACGCAGCGATACTAAATATGTGGGGGGGGGGTTGGAGTTGTAAATTTGTGTTTTCTTGTACTTTATGGAGGCTGTATTGGGAATGTTGGTGATTTAGCAGACTATTACCTAAGGCCTTCTACATTGGCGTTTCCTTGCAACTGCATTGCGGAGTGCCATGGTTTTAAATGGATGGGTTGCTAGTGATGTTAAAAAAAATTCAGGAAGTAGACGGAAAGTAGTGTGATGGTAGGCCTGGGACATTTCTTGCGTTTTACTTTCAAGATGCCTAGAACCTGGATTGAAAAAATGATATCTTGAGTCATGACCGCCTCCAGTGTGGGATAATTGCCAGGAACACGCTTATCATGATAGGTTACCAAAAGGAGTCCATAGGCTGCGAGATAGCAATGAGTGTTGGGGCAAAAGTGGGGCTAAAAGGGAGGAATGAGAGCGCAAGCTTGCATGTAAGTTTATATCATACTTTGGGTTCTTAAATGTCTTTTAAAAGTGTGTATTTTATGTATTGTTCCTATTTGAGATACTGCCTTTGGCCTCTTGTTTTGTAGGCAAGGACGGAAGCAGAGGTGGGCGGAGCTGCCACAAATAGAGATGAAGCGAAAGTTACTCGTACGAGCTTGGATGCTCGTTCGAGCATTAGCGTACTCGAAACTCGGTTGTTGCCGGACAAATACTTAGCCCCGCTCGAGGAGAGAAAATGGCATCTCCCGACGTTTGCTTTTTGGCGCGGCCAGAAGGAAACAGAGCCAATCACAAGCCAGGAGAACTCTATGCACTCACCCAGATGACGTGGTACCCTTACACGGTCGATAGCAGTGGTTGGCTGGCCAGATCATGTTGGTTGACCCTGGAATAGATAGCCCCTGCTGCGCCTGCTCGGATCATTCTCGTGTCGGATGCCGCTAGGGAGAGGAGAGAGCTGCTGCTGGTCAGGGAAAGCGTTAGGGCTTGTTAGATTAGAATAGGTTAGGCAGGAGTGATTTACCAGAACCCACAGCCCTTCTTAGGGCTACAATAACGTTACATTTTTTTTTTTATTTGCAGCTAGTACCATATTGGTGAGGAATTGCAGGGGGACTTGCTACCGTGTTGTTTAGATCTTCTAGTGGACGTACATATCATCGAAAAGACCGAGTGGGAAAATTTATTAGGGGTTTGATTTCAATTTGCACAGTCTGCCATTATTTTTATTTGACGTTTATTTTATTAACTAGCGTCATCTCATTGGCATAGCAGTTGTGCTTTCATTACTTGGCTAGAAATAGCATAAGAGAACCAAACGGCTACTTAGGCCTACAATAGCGTTATATATTTATTTATGGGTGATCTGATGGTGGATTGTCCTTGCTGCAGCTGCATCTCTACCATATTGTGAGAATTGTAGTGAGACTTGCGGGGACGTTTTGTGTTTAGCGCTTAGTGACGCACATATCCATCGCAAAGGACGAAGTGGGAAATTTATTAGGGGTTTGATTTAAATTTTGCACAGTATGCCATTACTTTTTATTTTACGTTTATTTTTCATAACTCAGCGTCATCTCAATCTGCCTAGAAGTGTGCATTTCATACTTGGCTAGAAAAGAGAAATAGGAGAATCCAAACGGCTTACTTAGCTACAACATCGTTATATATTTTATTTTCTGAGTTGAGCTGCTGGTGGCGGGGACTGCTGCAGTGCATCTACTACCATATTGTGGGAATTTGTAGTGAGACTTGCGACAGTGTGTTTTAGCGTTAGGTACGCAATATCGTCGCAAAGACGAGTGGGAACATTTATTAGGGGTTGATTTCAATAGGCACCAGTCTGCAATTTACTTTTTATTTTACGTTTATTTTTTCGTCGAATCAGCGTCATCTTCATCTGGCATAGCAGTGTGCTTTCATACTTGGCTAGAAGACAATAGCCATAGCCATAGGATAGCATGTTTGTTTTAAAAACTAAAAACAAACTAAAAGTTCTAAATTTCATTTCAAAAATGTGTAACCAGGGGCTAGGGGGGTAGAGGAGAGGGCGGGGACGTGGGCGTCGAACTCTGCAGGGGTCAGAGGCCCGTGGTCCGGGGCGCGGGTGAGAGACACCACCTGTGAATGAGGGAGCAGGGAGGAAGCCGACAGAAAGATACACTCATAGGTTCATGTCTGAAGGTACTGGGACTTCGTGGTTGGTTTAGAGCACTGTTGGGCCCAGAACAGTGCGAACAGGTGAGTCGTGGTTGCGGACAATGCTTTCGAGCAATGTCCACCAGTCAGTCTCCACGCGTCCACCCATGTCACCGAAATCGGAAAATCACTCCAGTCCTGCACCTCAGCCTCATCCCCCCCAGTCTGCCCCTCCCAGGGAAAAATTTGGCATTGAACCGCATAATCTGAGGCACTGTTTCTGGACCTTCCCACAGTCACAAACCACTTGGTCCGGTGCTGCCAGAGCATTTTCCGATGCCCGGGTTTTCCACCAGTCAGCAGGTCAGTCTGTGGGTGATGATTGACCCTTCTTGACTAGTGGCGAAGTGTGTAAAGAGGTGTCCGACGATGAGGAGACACGGTTGTCAGACAGTGGTGAAGTTGTTGTCCGGGCCAGAGAAGTCGAGGGGGGAGCAGACTGAGGATCGGAGGATGATGAGGTTGGTGAAAGACCCAAGCTGGGTTGAGAGGACGGTATGTGAACAACAGTGCTTCTGAGACGGAGAAGAGTCCTCGACACAGAACAGGTGGAAGAGGCAGTGAGTGGGGCCCAGAAGGAGAGGCAGGGCCAGAGCCAGGTGCCTCAGCGCCAACATGTGGGTACGTAGTGAAGCTCCCGTGGCGAGGGGGCCCGCGGCGAGGGCTTAGATTTTCAGAAGTCTGGAGGTTCTTATAAGGAAAACACCGGAGACCACCGAAGGGGATGTGGTGTGAAAACCTTTGCCAAACCAGGATCAGCAGGGGTGTCCACCACTACTAGCTTCTTAACTACACCAGTATGCGCAGGCATCTGAAATGCTAAGCACCCCACTCAGTGGCACCAAGCACGTTCACATCGGCCGTTGCACACCACTGCTCCGTTACCTGTGTCCAGTGATAGTCACCCCTGCCAGGACCCTGCACAAAAAACACCATCGTCGCCTCCGATCCTCCACAGCATCCACCCGCGTCAGATCTCCATACCCCAGACGCTGGGAGCGGAAACGGAAATATAGTGCACCACCCGCCACCAACCCAAGCCCTTACTTCCACATCTCCAGATTGCTTAGAATGGAGATGCGCACTATAGGCTAGTAGGATACCGAGGCCTTTCGCAACCTCATGGCGGCGGCCGACCTCGGTATTAGGTCCCCAGCCGCCAATACTTTCCCGATGTGCCGTCCCCAGCCCTGCACCAGCAGTGTAGACAACATCATCCGTTGCCTGACCAACGACGTTTCTTAGACAAGGTCCACCTGCCAGGGAAACGGGACGAGTGCTGCCGGGCCGGGGACACGTATATCGCTGAAGGCCACATTGGGTTAATTGGTGGAGGCTGGGACGCCGAGTCTGACCCTGGGTGGTTCATATACGGCAGAGCCGAGGATTGCGGGGCTACCTCGGTCAGGTCTTTCAGGCCTACTAGCCTCCTCTCCTACCACCCCTCACTCCACCTCCTACTCCGAAAAACATCCGCTAGGGCATGCGCCATCAATCGATTAGCTCTAGGCACAGCAAGGCAGTGCCGTCGCAAGCGACAGCAAGGCGAGTGCTCAAAACGATGAGGCTAGGCGATTTATATAAAAGGCACCCACCGCCCAAAAACTATACAGGGCATACGGCGCAGGACTGATCTGGGGTGGCACCGCTGAACCTGAAGCCAAGCAGGTTGTGTGTGACAAGGCCGTAACCTGGTGGGGCATTGCAACGCGCAGACGGAACACATGTGCCATGCCTGGCCATGTGTAAATCTGATGTCCGGTTTTCCTCAAGACATACCCCCAATCGGTCTGATTGCTCACGAAGGTGCGCCGCAAGCTGTGCGCATTCTCAGGAAGTCCAGCACAGATGCTGCCACTATCAGGGCCAGCGCAGCGGCCCGCCTCCAACTGCCGACTAACCGATGTTGAGCGACGTGCCCACGAGGTGGAAATCAGAACATTAACCATGTTATCCAGAGTTTAACAACAGCGCAGAGCGATTGTAGACTGCCCAGATGTCAACTTCAACCGAACTGGAGCAGGTCAGGTTCCGCTTCCTCAAGTCTTACAATGAGGAGGTGGGAAGTGGATTCTGATATCTGTCAGGTGCTGAGTAATTCGAGGAGGGGAGGCAACACAGATGCGTAGTGGCGATTGCCGCCATCACAGCCTCACCCATTCCAGCTGCCTGGCTGTTGAAAAATATTGATAAGCATGAAGTCGGAAGCTTTGCGCTCGTCACAAGAGACGGGGGAAGAAGATTCCATCTTGTGATAGCCAAGCACCTTGGTCGGTTTCTCAGCCGATATCGGAGGAGGTGGAGGTGGAGGAGGAAGGGAGGAGAATGTTGGCGAGACACAAGAGGGGACCATTGTCAGTCCTTCAATGTTCAGCGGTATGGGCAGAAGAAGAGAGCAGAGAAGAGAGTTGGCGGAGAGAAAGGGGGAAATGGACAGTCAGGCCAGTGAGGGGAGTGAATCTACGGTTGGCTCTGGCGCATATGGCAAGATTCATGCTAGGCTGCCCATTTCCCGGACCCCGCGTTCAAAGAATTTATTCAGCACGATTAGGGGTATTCACTCCTGGGACCAACGGTACAAGCAATAATCTTTCCAACTCTCATCCCGGGAGAGGGAAAAAGAAGAAGTGTGAGAAGCATGAATACCAGCAGGCCCTGGTCACAAGCTGAAACAGTATTCCCTTTGACAGCGGCTTAGCGGCAAGTGTAGGAGTTCTGGGGACAAGGAGCGAAGGGAGAGTGGGAGAGTAGGTGGAGAGGCAGCTTCGGTACAGCACTGGCAAAGGGTACGCTTTACAAGGGCTTTTAGCCAGTTTTATGTCACCCCAGCAAAGACACTGTCACCTGTCCCCAGTCGTCGGCCAGGAGTAGGCTCATCTTTACGAAGATGGTGAGGGAGACGTAGCTGACAATACCATCGTCCTAAAGATCCCCACACAGCTCCCTAAAACTAGTGGGTTTTCAAAGCTGGACATGTGGCACGAACTGGCGCTGTACGCACTGGAGTTCTTGCCCTGCCCTGCCGCTAGCGTGTTGCGAGCGGGTTTCAGTGCAGCTGGGGGCATAGCACCGATAAGCCGCTCAACAACACGCCTGTCGACTGACAGCGCGACAGGCTGACGCCTTATTAGATGAATAAAGCCTGGATTCTCATAATTTCAATCTCCACCAGGTGAAGGGAGCTTCAACCTGAATAATTTAGGCCATTCATCATCCTCATTTTCCGCATCTCCTCCTCTTTGTACACTAAAGCAGAGGGGAAAACTGGACTCTTTTTTGACCGGGCACACTGGCTCTAGCTATAGTGAGAATTTATGCATTAATTTTCTGGAGGGCAACCTACACAGCGTCCTCTGCTTTTAAACAATTTTTGGACTGCCACAACAGGCACTAAATCTATTCAATTTTCTGGAGGGCCACCTACCGGCTATCTGGTTTGAAAACTTGTTGGACTGCCACATAACGGCACTCAATCTTATTCAATTATTCGGGAGGGCCACCTACCTGCTTCCTCTGGTTTGAAAAACTTTTTTGGACTGCCACATACAGGCATCAATCTAGTTCATTTTTCTGGAGGGCACCTACCTGCTCCTCTGGTTTGAAAACTTTTTGGACGGCCCCCAGGCAAATCACAATATTGTCTCAATAGCAGCCTCCACACGTTGTCTCCATTGACTACGCCAAAAGTCGTCATATTGCTGCACTCCCAGACATCGTCCCCTATAAAACGAGGTTGTGTCAGGAAGAAAATTTGGGTTTGTTTCATGGATTCCACATCCAAGTTGCTTAACGTTGTCGGCCACCCTGCTGTGTACTCCCAAAATGATACTGGCAATTTACCATTTACGGAATTATTCAAGCGCTGCTTGCACCTTTGTTTACATTCCCTCAACCGTGTCATATCCCAAAACTCTATAAGAACGCTACTACACTTATTGGGTGGAGGCTTGACCGAGTCTGAACATGGGGCTGGTCATATACTGACGACGCAGAGGGGGGGGGATTGCGGGGGGCCCTACCTCGGTCCAGGTTCTAAAAGGCCCGAACTATACATCCTCTCATCCCCACCCCTCCCCACCTCCTCCTCCGATATACCATCCGTGGGATGGCGCCATCAGTCGGTAGCTCTCATTTGTTTTTTTTTGGCACAAAGCAGTGCAGTCGCTAAGCGACAAGCAGGCGGTGGCTCAAAATGTGAGCATAGGCGATACAAGGCAAACGCCCAAGAAGGATAGCAGGGCATTCCAGCTCAAACTTGTTAACTGTCGCCACCCTGCTGTGTAATCACAATAATATACTGGGCAAACTTTTTCATTACCGATATTATTTCACAGCGTTCTGACGCATCTGTTTCATTCCCTCACCCCGCCATATCCCAAACTATAAGAAGCTACACACTGATCTTATACAAAAAGGTTCTTAGAAGTGCGTTAGCGGAGTAGCTGAGACAGGGGATTGGATTGGCGAAAGCTCGCATGGAACGGAGCGCCAGCTCATCACAAGATCCAATAACCAGTTTTAACTGCAGCACCTTAATTAATAAGAGTTCCAGCCTCCAATAATAAAATAAATCTTTATTAATATAGCGCCATCAGATTCCGTAGCTCTTTACAAATCATAGGAAACAAATACAAATGTAATGTAACAGAGCACAACATTTGTATGGAACAACAGGAGTGAGGTCCCTGCTCGCCAGAGCTTACGGTTTATGAAGATGATGGGGTAACACGAGGTAAAAGAATATTTAATGGTCAAGCCATTCTTCTTAGGGAATAGAACAAAATATAATAAATGGAATTGTTGTCGCTTGAACCACTCAGCCGTCATCTTATATACCAGGTCCAGGGTGAATGGGACTGCAGAGAAGTCTGGTGCCTGTTGGTTGCTGGATAACAGATGGGAGGACGACACAGGACGGGTTAGTAGAAGAGTTAAAACTTCATGCAGTTAATGAGTGTTATAGGCTTCCCTAAAGAAATGGGTTTTAAGAGCACGTTTGAAACTTTGGAGGTTAGGTATTAGTCTGATAGTCCGGGGCAGAGCATTCCATAGAATTGGTGCAGCTCTAGAGAAGTCTTGGAGACGCGAGTGGGAGGTCCGCACTAGGGTAGAGGTTAATCTAAGATCACTGGCGGATCTAAGAGCACGGGTTGGGCGATAGACTGAGATAAGAGAGGAGAGGTAGGGGGGTGCAGCATTATACAGAGCTTTATGGATGAGGGTTATTATTTTAAACTGTATTCGAAAGGAGACTGGCAGCCAGTGCAGCGACTGGCATGAACTGTAGGCATACATGGTCCCCTTATCAAACGAGCTGTGTCAGGCAGAATTTTGGGTTGTTTTCATGGCTTCCACAACAAACTTGTTAACTTTGTCGCCACCCTGCTGTGTAATCCACAAAATATACTGGCAAACTTTTATCATTTACCGATATTATTTCAGCCTATGGGAAATAGCATCGCTTGAAAAATACCTTGAGTATGATGCGGTACCGAAAGGTTTAATTGTATATAAATATTTGGCATCAGATATGGGGGACGATGCAATCCTCCAGGAATGGAACGATATGTTTCACCAATTCTCTAAGCGTACTGTCCGCTTTATCATTGAAAAAAGGCGGGTGCAGTTAACGAAAGTTAACGAACAGATATTAGCTTTGTTTGAACAGATCAAACCACATAAAGAACACCCGGATATTGTCCTCTTAGCTAGTAATATAAAAAAACGAATGAGACAGAAAGAGGAAGAAATCATGGAGAAAAAGAGACATACATTTTCTAGGGACTGGGTACCCCATAATAACACCAACTTAAAGCCCTTAGAAACATCCATTAGTGAAACGCAATTAGATGTTTCACAGGTGAGCTATCACACCTTGGATTATACATCTACGGAGGATAGAAATATAAATAATATCAGTACATATCCCACCACTCAAAATGAAATATCTAATACTCTTGCACTAAATACAGGTGGGGAACATAACCCTGATCATCACGAGTTCCTCAATTGTGAACATAGCCACACCTTGTCCCCCATTCCAACTCAGAATAGATTTGAAACATTGGACATACCAAATGGTAGTATGGAAGAAATTCATCAAAACACTGCACAATTAGGAAATAATCTAAACGCCCAAATAAATAATACTGTTAAGCATACACATATACCATCAAGTATGCCACCGAAGAAAAGTAGAAATAAACAGAATCACATAGGTAGAATGGATACAAGAAATGTCACTAAACATAATCAAAATAGAGACAGAAATATACAAGATTTTTTTCACATAGACCGCACAAAAGGAACAAAAGGGGTTGTAGGGGGAGGGGAACTCTCCAAAAAGAAAAAGACAGTGAACTTAATAACTATTACAGACCCAAAGGAGACTGACACGGGACAAAAGATCTATAATTTGAGTAAACATATTTTGACACCACATGAAAATACTCTATTGAATAAAGGGTTAAAATTTGCGCCCACTAACAAATTTGACAAATTTAATGCCTTCATTGGTGTCAAAAAATATATGCGCAATTTAGCTCTAAAAAATATTTTCTTAAAAAAACCCCAAACATAACGACCCAGACCAATAACAACCAATATATCCACACCTCTTTAAAAAATAAATCTACGTTCCACCCATCAAACGAATATTCAAAGGCCATGAATACTTTCCAACACCTTGTGGTCCGTGATATAAAGAAGATACCAATAACAAAAAAACATTCTATTTATGGTAATAATTTAACTAGGAAAGAAATTGAAGCCATCAAATCCTTGCAAAGAAATGAACAAATAGTGATACGTCCAGCAGATAAAGGGGGGAGTATTGTTATATTAAATCAAGATGATTACAATAAAGAATTACAACGCATATTAGGGGATAGCCGTACCTATGAAAAATTAAAATCTGACCCAACAAATCAATATAAAAAAGAGTTGGACATTCTCTCCAAAAAAGGTAAATCTCTAGGCATCTTAACCAAACAGGAATATGATTTTATTAATAACCAAAACCCGCGTTTAGCGGTATCATATTACTTACCAAAAATCCATAAGTCTTGCACTAATCCACCTGGACGCCCTATTTTAAAATCTGACCCAACAAATCAATATAAAAAAGAGTTGGACATTCTCTCCAAAAAAGGTAAATCTCTAGGCATCTTAACCAAACAGGAATATGATTTTATTAATAACCAAAATCCGCGTTTAGCGGTATTATATTACTTACCGAAAATCCATAAGTCTTGCACTAATCCACCTGGACGCCCTATTGTATCGGGCATCGATTGCCTAACCTCAAACCTATCTCAATACGTGGACCACCAACTCCAGAAGTATGTATGTATGCTAATTGTATCGGGCATCGATTGCCTAACTCAAACCTATCTACGTGGACCACCAACTCAGAAGTATGTATGTATCTAACAGCAATACTACGAGACACCAAACACATTTAGAGCAATTAATAGGAAATTGTTGGCAACCCCACTATATTTTGGACAACGACATCACATCAATTATATAACTGTTATGAACACCAAAGGTTGTGAGGCTGTTAAGCATTAAAAAAACAAAATGATAATCGATGTCTATTTATTATTTACATCATAATTACTTTCTCTAGAGGAAGAATTTTATAAACAAAAATGGGGAACGCCATGGGACAAGTTCGCAACCGCAGATAGCCAATTTATATGTAGGGCGATGGGGAGGAAGAGAAAATATCTACCTTAGTGGCTGGGCTCGGTGCGAACTTGGGCCTATGCGCAGGTTTACGATATGTATATTATTTGGGCTGGAGGGGAAGAATCTAAAAAAGATTCTTAAGGGACGCAAATACAAACACCTTGCTTTTGGAGGTCACTCAACTATCTCAATATGTGGACCACCAACTCCAGAAGTATGTATGTATGCTAACAGCATACCTACGAGACACCAAACACATTTTAGAGCAATTAAAGGACATTGTATGGCAACCCCACTATATTTTGGGAACACTAGACATCACATCATTATATACTGTTATCGAACACCTTAAAGGTTGTGAGGCTGTTAAGCATAATCGATTCTATGTTATTTATATTACATCATAATTACTTTCTCTATGAGGAAGAATTTTATAAACAAAAATGGGGAACAGCCATGGGGACCAAGTTCGCACCGAGCTATGCCAATTTATATGTAGGGCGATGGGAGGAAGAAAATATCTACCCTACTGGCGGGCTCGGTGCGAACTTGGTCCTATTGCGCAGGTTTATCGATGATGTCATCTTTATTTGGGCTGGAGGGGAAGAATCCTTAAAAAGATTCTTAAGGGACGCAAATACAAACACCTTCTTTTTGGAGTTCACTTCAACCTACAGCCAGGAAGAAATTCACTTTCTGGACCTAACAATTTATGTCGATAAAGGAAAAATTAAAACTAAAACATACAATAAAATCTGCATTTTGTGGATTACTACTTGGCTTGGAAACGCTATCCGAAGTGAAATACACCTCACGAAAAGATTATTGCTCTACATGAGATTTACGAGACCTACGGGACAAAACCTCACTAAACGGAAGGAATCAAACTTCCCACACAGGAGGGGTGCCACTTACAGGTTAGTGCATCGTGCACACAGATGTTTAAATCATTGTAGATCCGTTAGTGGTATAGCGTTTATCCGAGCCTAATAGTCCTAATTTTATAGCCAGCGCAGGTATCCTTGTTTTTTATTTGTAAACTGCATCTGTTGCAGTTGCAGTAAAAAAGATTGACAAAAAAAAAAATTGTATAGCCAATAAAAAGTGACAATGCCATAATCTGCTCTGAATGGTGCAACTTCCCTTCACTGCCCTGGTGTGTGCCCATACAGCAGTTTAAACTTTGTGGAGTGTTTTGGTATTTTATCCACTGAGAATGTGTACATTTTATGAAAAACACATTCATTTAGCCAAAAAAAAAATTTAATTCCATACGTTATGGGATGTAGTTTCTATAATGAGGTAATTTATGGCGTTTGACTTCTATTTAGGTCTCTCAAAGTGACTTGAAACCTGAGCAGGTCCCTCAATAGCATGATTTTGTGTTTTTTTTATTAAAATGTGAAAAATCACACCTAAAAGTTCAAAGCCCCATAACATCCTACAAAAATGAGAGTTTTGCATAAAAAACCATGTGCACATAAAGTAGAAATTCGATGAATGTTAGTCATAACAAAAAAAGTTTTTTGAAAATTGAGAATTTTTCCAAATTTTCACCAAATGCAAAACATAGGTAGGCGATTCCAGCACAATCACGGAGGATGCAGTAAAGATTCAATTCAAAATTTTCTTTATTCCATCATTAAAATCTGGTCACAAAACGTATGCAGCAAATGGACAAAGGTAGACAGACCTACATGTTTCGTCTATTCAGACTTAATCATGCAAAACATACCAACAAAATTTTTCAACTAACATGAAATACAAAGTGAAAAAAAGAGAAAACAATTTCAAAATCACTAGGATATGTCAAAGCGTTCCAAAGTTATAACCACTTATAATGACACAAAAAATGGGCCGTGTCAGGAATGTGAAAAGTGGCTTTGGCGGTAAGGGGTTAAGTTGCATGTTGAACTATTGAGTAGCTACATTACCTCTGTCAGAAAGGCGAGGTGCCATTTCCATTCTGCATCATCAAGCTTTGGTACATATTTGAAACATTTATATGACTTATTTCCACAGGTTACAGATTTTATGATTTCAAAAAACGAAAATTTTCCCTTGACTCTGTGGGGTACACCACATCTTCATAAGCAACATTAAGCTTAGACAGAAATTCCTGAAATTGTCTGTGGTTTAGTGCATTAGGTGCTATTAGATGAAAGTGTTTATGTTTGTCCATCTCTTGGTGAATGTGAGCAATTACTCAGTGGTGTAACTAGAAGATAATGGGCCCCAGTCCAAAGTCTGTGCCAGGCCCCCGACTATAATGTATGGTTTATAGTAATAATCTTCTTATAAGGGAAAGTGACACCATAAGGCCCCCCTAAACCTCTTGGGCCCAGGTGTGATCGCAACCTCTGCACCCCCTCAAGTTACGCCCCTACAATTACTCCCTTCTAAGACCTCACCATGCTAGGAGCACCATCAGTTTTAGTTTTGCCAAGTCCAGTTCTAAATCCTTCACATTTTGTGAAACCTTTTGATAGATATCCCCTCCTGTAGTTGTTTCCTTTGATCCTTTGCAGTGCAGCAAGCTCTTCTGTGACTTTGAAACTGTCATTCGTCCCACAAGTGAAAATTAAAAGCTGTGCAGAATAACACACATCATTGTTCTTGTCGAATGCCAAGGTAAATTAGGAAAGTTTTCTTTTGGAGTTTTGCAAATGCTGATGCAAATGGTCTCCCATTTCTTCAATCCTTGGACTAACTGTACTAGCTAAATAAGTCTGCCTTTTTTGGACACATTGCTTTGGCATCAGAAAGCAGGCACTCTAACAAATTCTTCCTCCACCGATGCTATTAGCTTAGCAACTTGCTCGCAGTATTGAAATATTGAATTGTGCTGAATTGTGAATGTATTTTTCAGTTTTAATATTTTAAATTTTCTCACATCTCTGACCAAACAATCATATTTATCTTGTAATCATAAGTCCACTCTTATTTGAATATCCTACATTCTGTAACAATTTTTCTATTTCTTGACGACATAGTTTCCTAGGGATTCCAAATTGCTATTAGTGGAATACTAATAGATAAATATACAGCCACACAAAAAAAAAAAATAAACCAACAATAACTACCCGCACAGAGGCAGCTTATCAGTGCAGTGTGATCTGTGTCCATCAGATAAGGCACTCCCCCTAAGTATTCCATTAGATAGGGCCCCCCTCAGTAATCTATTGGAAAAGGCACCCCCTCACAGCAAACCATGAATAAATAGCCCCCACCCCCTTTCAATAAGACATCAGATATGACCACCTCCTGTTTTTTAAGTGGGAGGAACACAGGGTGCGGACGCCTGTGCCCAGCAGCTTCATGATGATTTGAAACTCAGCGATTCTTTAATCGATAGCTATCGCGTGGCCTCTTTAAGACGCAGTAGTACAGAGATGTCACTGTATAGTCCTGAATTCTATAGTCCTATAGTCACTGAAGACTGCGAGTAAGTATAAGGAATTTTATTTTCTAATTCTGCGTAAATATTAATGGGGGAAGCCCTATCTAATATTTAATCACTACACCCTGTTTTCCGGTCCACTGTCTATCCTAGTGTAGCACGGGAGGTGGGGGGGGGGGGGATGCACTCTCTGCCCACGCTAGTGTATTCAGATAGCCCATTTTTTCCTGATGAAAGATCCATATGTTTTGGCTCAAGAAACGCATTGGGAAATTATGTTTGTTCTTTAGGGCTTACTAGGGCTAGCCTTCTAGGGTGAGCACTGGTACTGCCCCTGTAAGGGCGGAGTCTTTTATTGGGGTTACAGGGATTTATAGCCATAGGGCTTACTAGGTACAGTCCCAACATCTTATTCCTGGCCTGGACACTCTGTGGCAGCTCCCCAGCACCAGCCTCCATGCACGTTTACAGCATTGTGCACTATACAGATAGATTAAAAATGGAGCAATTTTACCAAGTTAGGTTTTATTTTTATTGAAGGATGGACAAATGGCTTCAGGGGGGCGCATGTGGCCCACGGGCCATAGTTTGGGGATCCCTGATTTAGAGTATAGCAAAAGTTATTTATAGATTATAGATAAATTATCTCTAAAGAAGACAATAGTTCTTCAAATTCATTTCAACCACCAACAAGAACTTAGTCCCAACCGTTCATGTGTTTTGGAAGAGTGGAGAAAACAATTGCTTTCAACTGATTCGGATTTCAAAACACATTTTGCTAACCTGACCTCGACTGTGTTCACTTTTGAACCCAGCCTCAGGCCGGTGGCACAAGTGGCGTTTTAAACCCATTTTGGGACGTTTTTATGAAGTCCGTTTGAAAACACATGTGTTTTTGAAAACGCATCCATTTTTTCCGTTTGGTCCATTTTTACCAATTATCATAATTATAAATTTTTTAAAAATGCATGCATTTTCAAAACATACTGCTTAAAAACGGCCCAAAAACAGGTTCAAAACGCCATGTGTGCCACCACCCTCAGGGCGCGTTCACAGTTGTGCTTTAATCTGTCATGTTGGAGATGCAAGTGATTTCTTTGTAATGATTCTTAATGGGTTTTCTGTGCACTTGTTCAATTGATGCGTTTTTGGTTTATGGATGCGTCTATAACGCAGTGTATTGCTTAACTGGTTGCGTTTGTGTTTATGATCAAAGATGGAGGGATGCGTTTTGTCTGTTAATTTTAAATGTGGACGTTTTGCTTCATTTCGAAGACACATGCGTCTGATGGCTTGTGCGTTGACGCACCGCCAAGCCACCATGGACAGTGTTAATTTTCTTTTTCCCGCAATTTTACCTCACAACATTACATCATCTATTTTGAAGTGAAGTACAAACTTCTCTCATAATGTTTGCATACCACCGCTTGAATTTGGATGTGTCCTATTTAATATCTTTGGTTAGTGCAATATTTCTGCTGTTTATGTCTAACTTTTTTATTGCATTGTAGCTTTTCATGCCTTTTTTTGTAGTTTCTGTGGTGATGAAATATTTTTTTGTCTGTTGGTAAACAAATGTGGTTTTGCTTCTTTATTTTATTTGTGAACATTTGTCCATGTATCTTGTAGTTATTATTGATTTCTGTACTAGGCCTCATGCACACGACCATATGTTATTTTAATTTCAGTCTGTGGCTACATTCACACAATGTTTGCCCGCCGTACTGTAGTACGGCGCACACATCGGCGCTGCGGAAAGGAACAGGGGATGAGCGCAGCTCACCCCCGCCCCTCTACATATGAATGTACTGCGCTTTGCGCTGTATCACGTAGAAAGATAGGACATGTCTTATCTTTCTTAGGGCTACAGAGCGGTACGTTGACGCACGTGTGCTGCACCGTACCACTCCCGTACAGGGCCGCGAGTCCCTAGAAGTGTATGTGGGACGTATATATATGTCGGCCATATATACGTCCACCATACGTTTGTGTGAATGTAGCCTATATCTGGAGATTATTAGGTTTAATCTGTAATTTTTTAACATTCTTTGGGCAAAGTATTGCAGTGTATTTGTAATGTATATGCTTTAAATACATTGTCCGTGCAAATTATTGTTGTATGTCTATTTTTTTTTATTTTATGACTGTACCTCCAATTTCTTTTGAATACTGTATTTTGTTATGGACCATTTACACACGGCATATCTGCTGTGTGCTGGCGGTGAGGAGGATTTGACCCCTCCTCCTGCCATTGAAAACAGCAGCGCATGTATGCACACTCGTTAAAACTTAGAGAATGCTGTATCTTTTAGCGGTGTACGGCGTGGATTGTTGACACATATGTGTGGCACTGTACCGCCGCTGGGCCGCCATTGCCGTCCATGTTGACGTATATGCGGATGCAAATTTGTGTCCGGCGCATGTATGTACCCATGAACGGCTGTGTGATTGAGCCCTAACTTGCTGATCAATGTGTGTCTCAGTGCGGAGACACATGTATTTTTTATGATAGATTGTTTTGACTGACCACTTGTTGCTCCATCCGAGTAATGTTGTCAACGGTCGCGTATGAATGTTGTGCTACATTAACCCCTACGGGACTCAGCACTTGAACAATATAAGATTTACCTTTTTTTTTTTTTAAATAATATATCATGTTTTTGACCCAAAATAAAATGTTGCTTTTTCAAAACGCTAATTCCAAATCATGCCCAAAAATGCATTTTTAACATGTTTTTTTTAGACATAACTGATGTTGCACTTTACTATGGTAGGCCTTAAAGAACAACCTCTTCTGTGGAATGCAAAACACAAGTCCTATGCCAATAATTGACTTGGATTCAAATAAGATCATTAAAAAAATATATGTATATTATTTAAATGTTAATTATAAAAAATAATTTATCCAATTGTACTCATTAGAAAATGATCTTCGAAAACGGTGATCGTTTTCGTTGTGAGGTTGCACTCAATGAGAAAAGTGGGGCTACACCATCTCGCAAGCGCCCATACCAGCATTTTGAAGAAATGCTTTTTCTGCTTCCAACACGCTCCCTACGTCCGTAATTTTTGTAAAAAAAAAAAAGTGACTTGGATAACCTGGTATGACAAGGGTGATACGTGTAGTTGTACAGGGCCTCCAAGGAGGAGTCTGTGAGTTAATGTGTGAGCAGCACACATACTTTGAATGTCAAGTGTGTTATATTTACCGTATTTTTTGGACTATAAGCCGCTTCTTACTATAGGACGCACCCCAGATTTAGGCTTCCAAAAAAAGGAAAAATATATTTTACACCAATTAAAATATCCCTTTTGGTCGCACTAAAGCACAGCGCACACAGACATACATTTACACACTCAGCTCTGCATCATCTTTCCACATACACACTCAGCTCTGCATCATCCATCCACATACACACACAGCTCACCTATACACACTCACTCAGCTCACCTATACACACTCACTCAGCTCACCTATACACACACACACACACACACACACATACTTCCCCCATTCCTCTTCTTCTCACCATGTCCCAGTGCAGCATGACAGTATGAGACCTGCTGTGAAGTAAGAAGCATGTGATCAGTCACATGATTCTGACATCACCGCAGGTCCTGTACCAGTAGGACATCGGGGAGAGGTGAGAGCAGCACGGAGGCTCTTCTCTGGGAGATCGAGTGCAGTTCTGTATCTTGGCAGCCTCCGATCTCCCTTACAGAGGTCAGGAGGGTCTGGCAGTGCAGGATCCTCCTGACCTCCGGACTATAAGATGCAGGCACTTTTTAGCAAGATTTTTTCTTGCTAAAAAGTGCGTTTATAGTCCAGAAAATACGGTAAACATATTAAATAATTGAAAAACATACGCCTTCTTTTGGGCAAATGCTCTTGCAATGTTTCTTTTGGCCAGTTAAAAAGCATTTTAACATTTTTATTGCTCACATTTTGGAGTATGTCACATTTTTGCATCAATTTTGCATGCTGCCATTTTTTTTCTAATCAACTTTTGATTTGAAAAAGTTGTCTTTCAAATTTTGAATCATAATTCATTTTAGTTTGTGCAAATTTGTATTTTACTAAAAAAAGATTCATTTCTATGTACAAATTTCCATATCTTTTTGAACGTATAAACCCGTGTATATGTTTTTAAGCAAGAAAAAATTCAAAAACACTCGCCTCGGCTTATACACAAGGTAAATTTAAAATTGAAAAAAAGAAACCCATCCTCCAGCGCCCCGATGCTTGTCACAGCTTCCCATCCTCGTGGAGGCTCGTCTTTGGTCTTCTCTCAGCTACCTTAGCCAGCAATCTGCCGTAATCTGCAATGACCAACGGGGCTCTGGAGGCTGAATATGTAATTCTTTAAAAATAAAAAATGTGCTAGCTGGGCTCGTTAGATACCACAGGGGGCTGGCAGGCTAGATTTTGAGCTTATACTTGTGTTGGCTTATACTCGTGTATATACGGTTAAGAAAAAAGATAATACAATAGTGATTAATGTGATTTAAAAAATCAAAAAATACATATAGGTATCAAAATATGGCTTAAATTATCGACAGTAAAACACAAGAAATCCAGGACAGTGACGACCAAGAGGTGCTTGCACCGATCGTGGCTATTAACCCCTCCGTTGCCGACGGCAAAGTCGCCGGCGGCATTTAAAAGACGGCGGGGCGCGGTTGCCATGGTAGCCTCGGGTCTTCGTTTGACCCGAGGATACATGGCTTCTGCATATCCATTACAATGAGCCTGTAATGACACCTCAAAAAATGACACCTCACACAGCTCCGTGCGCCAAAGTATGAAAAAGTTATTAGCTTCAGAAGATGGCAAAAAATTTTTTTCTTTTTTGTACACATTCTACTGTGTATCATGCCATCGTAAAAGCTGCTTGACAAATATCTATACATTTTTTAAAGTGATTTTTTTCTTCCCTTTTATGTTACCCAGAAATTCCACTATATGGTGCTTTTCTACCTTTAAATATTGTCTTTCTCTTACACTGTTCACCCTGTCTTTTCTACCTTTAAATATTGTCTTTCTCTTACACTGTTCACCCTGTGGTGTAACTGTATATATTGAAAATAGTGTTTCTCCTCTAGTTTATGTGTGTCTTTCATCATATCAAAGGATATCAATCTGCCATTCAAAAAAATATGTGAAATCTGATCAATCCCCCTGCCCTCCCAAAAGTCAAAAAAATATGTGAAATCTGATCAATCCCCCTGCCCTCCCAAAAGTAACGCCCCTTAAAGTGCCTCATCTCTTTTAAATGGAGATTGTTCCATAGTGGTGCCTGTGTTGTGCTATTATTAATTTCAAAGTGCCTTTTGACCCAATCCCAAGTTCTCCTAAAGCACCTACAAATTGGTACCTGAGCTAATTCTGTAGAATCCAGAACCCCAGAGTCCAAAAATGTCAAGCCATTCTTAATATCTAAGTTAACCTTTTTGGCTATCGGATTAATGATTATATCGTCGTTTCCCCCTAGTAGGTATTGCAAATTAGCAGATATAAAGTATAGAAAAAAGTTAGGCAGGGCCCAGCCCCCCTTCCTTTTCGGTTTACACTAATATTGTAATTTGAGTCTGACTCTCTTTCTTCCCCAAAGCTGAGGTCACTTAACAGACCTGACTAGAAATTAACCCTTTCTCTGCCAGGTATTTCATGAAACAAAACTGTGTTATTGGGCAGAGCAATTTTTACAATTTTGACATGTACTAAAAAAAACCAAAATTATGACATAACGAATTATAATAAACTGCAACGAACCATTTTTTTTTAAAGGAGACACTTGCCCCATATGTCAAAATTGCATAAAGGAGTTTATAGGCATACACTTCTTCAAGTGTAAAATTTTATTTAAAAAATGCATAAAAGTGTACTCCAAACATAAAGTAATTAGCTTCACATCTCGTAAATGTAATAGATGAACATGTGTAGATGAGAACAGAAAGAAAAACAGATCAATGTGTAGACCTTGGTTTTCAAATAATAAGTCACAGGATGTTATAATTACTTTTCTTAGTCACTGTAAATTACTGTCTTAGTCACTGCAAATATTTCCAACCACTTCAGTCTACAGACCGATAAATTAACTAGAAAAGAATAAATATTTCTTAGAACAGGTAAATAAATGGTCAAAAATTGAGGTATATCAGTCCTTTACCTCACAGTTTCAGTCTTTCTGTTTCAGCAGGAATCTCTATGTGAACGAAAATGTCTCCCTTATTGCTACAGGGTTGTTGGCTAATTTTTGTAACTTGCTCCTCATTGAGAATAAGTTCTGTTTAATTCAGTTTCGTCAGATTTTTACCTCAAGAATCTCCCGTTCTTATTGTCATACAAGTTCCTCAGCTCCACTTCACTGACTGACTCTTTTGCTCATCACCTTTTTCTGATGATGTCACTCAGCCCCTCCTCTCACTAGAACAATTTAACCCCTTAATGCTCTGCGCTGTAGCTCTACGGCGCTGAGGTATAAGGAGTGTATGAAGAGGGCTCACGGGCTGAGTCCTCTTCATACAAAGGTGGGGGTTTTTGCATTTTGCAGAAAACCCCCACCGCTAATAACCACGGTCGGTGCTCGCACCGATAGTGGCTATTAACCCTGTCACTGCCGCCGGCAAAGTCGCCAGCAGCGTTTAAAAGACGGCGGCGCGCGGGCGCCGCCATCCTTTTTACGATCGCCGCGCCCCCGAACATCATCGGGGGCGGCGATCGGTTGCCATGGTAGCCTCGGGTCTTCTTTTGACACGAGGCTACATGGCTTCTGGAGGCTCGTTACAATGAGCCAGTGGCTCATTGTAATGAATGACCTGCAAAAATGCCGTATATTGCAATACAGAAGTGATCTGCAATTGCAATACAGGAGCGATCTGACCATCTAGGGTTAATGTACCCTAGATGGTCTAAGAAATAGTGGAAAAAAAAAAGAAAAAAAAAAGTTTTTAAAAACTAAAACAAATTCATACACTATAAAAAATCCAATCAACCCCCCGTGTCCCTAGAACGATATAAACATAATAACGTAAAAATCACAAACTCTTAAGGTAGCGCCACATCCCCAACATGCCGATCTAAATCCAACATAGAAAACGTTACGGGCCGGCGGGAAATGGCGCCCAAATATCCGAAATGCGACTTTTACACCTTTTTACATCACATAAAAAATGGAATAAAAAATGATCAAAATGTCGCACAGACCTCAAAATGGTAGCAATGAAAATTTTGGCTCCATGCGCAAAAGTATGAAAAAGTTATTAGCTTCTGAAGATGGCAAAAAAATTTTTTTCTTTTTTGTACACATTCGTTTAATTTTTGAAAATGTATTAAAACACAATAAAACCTGTATAAATTTGGAATCACCGCGATCGCACCGAACCAAAGAATAAAGCTGAGGTTTTATTTTGAGTGCACAGTCAAAGTCGTAAAAACTGAGCCCACAAGAACGTGACACATGTGCGTTTTTTAAAAATTTTTTCCAAATTTGGATTTTTTTTTCAGCTTCGCAGTACACTGCATGTTAAAATAAATAACATTACAGGAAAGTAAAATTTGTTATGCACAAAATAAGCCCTCACACAGGTCTGTACACGTAAAAATGAAAAAGTTATGGATTTTTTAAGGTGGAGAGCGAGAAATGAGCGGAAAAACCCTGCGTCCTTAAGGGGTTAAAGGAGTAATGGGAGAAACATCTAGCCCTGCACCTAATCATATCCTGGTATTATACAGCTACATGGGAATAAGTTGGAAGGTATAACACCTTCCTTCCTTCTTATAGTCTAAAAAAATCCAAATGCAGTGAAAATGATGAAAAAACGCATTTGCCACATTTTCTTTTGGGCTTGGATTTTAGGTTTTATAATGTTTTCATACATTTACAAAAATTAAAACCTCCTGTACAAATATCTATTTTTTTATTTTTCCATTTTCAGGCGCTAATAACTTTTTCATACTTCGTTGTACGGAGCTGTGGGTGGTGTCATTGTTTGCGACTTTTGATGATGTTTTCAATTATATCCTATTTAGGACTGTACTACCTTTTGATCACTTTTTATAGATTTTTTCAAAATGGCAAAAAAGTGCCATTTTCGACTTGGGCAATATTTTCCGTTACGGGGTTAAATACAGTAAAAAAAACGTATTATTTTTGATAGATTGGGCATTTTCGTCATACCTAATTGTTCATGATTTTTTGTTTATTAATTTATATCAGTTCTAGGGAAAGGGGGCGATTTGAACTTTAGGGGTTTTTTTTTTTTTTTATTAAAGATTTTCATTTTTACAAAATACATACTATATTATTCCATATAAGATTAAACAAGAGGTACAAACAACATTGCTTTCATGTTTCATATCATACTCATTTTATACAATAATCACTACACCGTGTAAAGAGGTAAGAAGATTGTAAGCAGAAAAGAGAAAGAAGAAAAAGAAAAGGAAAAAAAGAAAAAAAAGAGAATACTAAATAAATAGATTTGTAATAACTCATGGTGTCACCTCAATATGAGAGAGCTTTTATGCAGTAATCCTATCATTAGCCTGGCCATGATTTCACAGTTCATCTAAATCATTCATCGTATAATACCTTGTTCCCCAGGCATTTTTCATCCTCATGTGGAATTAACTAAAGAAATCATTTCAGTAATAGTCGGGCTGGTTTCCTCCTTCCATTTTTAACAAGTATACTCTAGCGCTGTCAAGATTTATTAATAACCTTTAGATTTATGAATTTTTTTTTTGTAGATCCCTTGACACAATATTCAAAGTGCCCATTCTGGTGAGAGTCACACGGAGACCCCTGCTACCAATTCTATGATATTTCCAACACCCTGCCAGTGCTACTTAGCTTGGGCATGACCACAAAACTGGCACAGGGTAGCTTTTTTTCTACAGCGTCTCCAACATAAATCAATTGATCAGTAAAACATATAGCTCAATTCGGCAGGAGGAGTATACCATCTCAATGAATCTTGGTTATATCTCATAATAATTTAAGCATAACGTATTCGTATTAATCTCTCTAGTTGCATTAAGCCAGTCCGCTAACGGAAAAGGCTCCCTATTTCCTGCTCCCATATAGTCTGTATCCAGTTTCCCATCACTAGAGGACTCCACAGTTCTGAATATGTCTATTGATATACCACCCTTGTATTTAGCTTTTGATGTCAAACCTAAAAAATCTGGATGGATTTAACTCATTAATTCCAATGCACATACGTTTCTACCGATCTTAAGAAGGATTATCAGCAGCCTTGCATACACCATAAATCTGTGGCTTAATACCAAATTTTCCCCTTATGAGATCAAAACAGCATATACCATCCTCAGTCCAAATATCAGCTAGTGTTGAGACCCCTGCCTTTTCCAGAACGTGTCATTTATCGATTACAGGCACTCAGTAGTGGTCATTCTCATATCTATGGTTAAAGTTAAGTGTTTTTAATCCTCTGCTGTATTATACAAATTTGATCCATCCACAAGCATAGCCGTGTGGTATCGAGAACTGGATTACACTTTTCTTTAGGTCCAAATTAGTAGCTATGACAGTATCTTCTAATAGCTCATATACGCAACTCCTCCTCTATCTGCATCCATTTTCTTCCTGAGGCTTCGTATCAACTCTTGCAAGCCTCCAAGATGACGCTTTTATGGAGATGATATTCAATATATGGGAGGCCTGCCCCTCCCCACATCTATCACATAGATAGTGTTTGGCTGAAAACTCTTGGAGGACTTGTTATTCAAGACAATGGATCAAAATTTTCTTATTATCTTGAGAGTGGACCTGGAAAGATAGGGAATACACGAAAATAGTATAGTATTGTAGGAAGTTAAGTTACTGTTGAGGGCACTATTCTCTCAGCCATGATATGCGTTGTTGTAGTTTTTTATCCAAATATTTTAACTTTATCTGCCAAGCTTCCGAAACTATTCAAATTATAATTACTTTCAGAGTTAGGTCCTAGCATAATTCCCAGATACTTTTGTACATTTGTTCCCAAGCAAAAAGACAACTTTAGCTGATTTTTTGTTAAGGTCACTAGTTTCATGTATTAAGAAAATCTGACTTTGTGTTTTCATTTATTTATATAATAGGATAGACAGAGTATTAGAATGGTTTTTCCTTTCCTCCTCTAGAGAGAGAGTGGATCCATACAAGTGATATATATCAAGCATATAGCCCTATCAACATGTTCTGAATCTCTACTTTTGATCCGTGAATGCTGATTTCTTCTCAAGGCTTGGGACTAGGGGTTCCATCAATCAGTTAAAAAATCAATGGAGATAGGGCACCACCCTGCCCACTCCATTTGATATAGAGAACTTTTTCGAAATAGTCCCATTCCACCATATGCTTTTCGGTCAAGATTAGGGACTTATTAAGCCCAAAATAGGAGGAGAAACCAACTTGAAGTCAGTACTGCTTTCGAGAACCCGCCAGTGCACCTGTCAAATGCGTTTCAGCATCAATTGCCAGGACTGCACATGGGGACCTGAAGCCCGCTAATTGTATTGGTTAATATTCTGGCGTGTAGCGTCCTATTTGTTTTCTCGGCATAAATCCTACTTGACTAAATTTAGTCAATGTATTAATAACTAGGGACAGTCTGGAGGCTATTATGGACAAAGGATTTTTAGATCAGCTATTCAAAAGGAATTGGTCTATAATTGTCAGGACGAGTGGATCTTTATTTTCCTTGTGAATGTTGACTACTTTGCCAATCACCATTTCTCTGGCTTTCCTCCTCCCTGCTCTAAATGTATAAAAACAAGTTGGTGAGGTGAGGTGTCAAGGGTCCTTCCTTTCAATCTAGTAATCATTCGAAAACCATCATGGCCCGGAGATTTCCTTTTTTTTAATCTTTCAAGCCCAGTTTGTAACTTCTCCCGCGTAAGCTGCGTCCAGGATCTTATTTTGACCAGAAGTCAATCTGGGGATACCCAGGGTCATCAGATATTCCTTCAGACTTTCGCTTGAAGGACTATCAACTTCTCCGGTTAATGCCAATTAATACAAGTTTGAGTAGTAATCACTGAACCTATCTAATATTTTTTGTGGGTCCATATATTTCTTGACCATTAAATATTAATTTATCAATTTTCCGATCTATTTGTTTCTTTCTTTAGTTTATTAGATCATACTTCTTTACCCCTCAATCCTACTTTATATTTTTGTCATTCCTGAGTTAAAATAGGTTCTTAACCTAGTCCTTTTCATAGCTGTTGAAGACGCTGTCTTACCTCTAATAAATGAATTTTGATTTGATCCTGTGGAAATTTTTGATGTAATTCTTCTAGACTGCAATTTTTTCCTATTAGGAATCTCTCTCTTGAGTTTTCTTCCTTTTTACGCGATGATTTAGCTCTGAGGAAGGCACCTATGACTGCTTTATGTGATGTCCAAGTGTCACTGTTGACACAGATTTGCCTCTTTCGGTAAAAATGTTCCTGTATGGCCTTCTCAACTCATCTGTATATTTTTTTAAAGTCCTGAACTTTAATCTCCAATTAGTATTGGAAATGGAATTTTATGCATTTTACAGTCATGGTCGTTGTTGCATGATCAGAGCATTTTATAGGAGAATTTCTGTATTTAGAATTCTATTCAATAATTCTTTTTTTACTGTAACAAAATCTATCCTAGAATAGATTGATGTCCTGTTAGAGAAGAGGTATAATTTCCTTTCACTACCATGTGCATATCGCCTATATCATGCAGATCTTGAACATAATATTTTTTAATTTTTTAAATTTTATAAATTTTATTTTTACTATTTTTTCAGGACCTCCCTGGGTACGCTATACCCTAGGTTGTCGATCGACCATCATATACGCCATACAAGGTATGTGCAGATATGGGTATTTCCCTGTCTCATTCATTACACATGTGCGTGTCACTCATCGTAATGAAAGGGGTTAAACCAGGGTTCCCCAAAATCCAACCGCTGCCACTGCAGCAGCAGACCATTTCGATCCGGCCCCCTGCCACTGCCGCGCCAGCGCTGGGCAGTCGCAGCCTTCGACAGTCGGCAGGGAGCTCACCCCATCCAGACAGAATCACCTGCCCGTCACTGTAGGTGTCGTGTCGGCCGAAACGGGTGCTATAGCACTATTACTCAAGCGATGTGGCCAGAAGACAACCCCAGAGCACATCACATCATGAACTAGGATGCGCGTCCCGCGCACCCCTTCCTCCCGCGCACCCCTTCATGGACGCGCCATGAAGATAGAAGACGCGCGCAGTGATTGTGGCGGCCGGGGACCAATAGTTACTTATGAGGGCACTTCGGAAATATTAATTTGAGTGGCAGCTAGGAAATAATTAATTATGAGAGGCAGGATAGGAAATAATTATTATGAGGGGCTTATGGAACTGATTTATTATGAGGGGCATCCAAGAAAATAATTATTATGGGTGCAAATTGAAATGAATTAATTGGGTGAGGCAGCATAGGAAATATTAATGGTGGAAGGGCAGCATAGGAAATAATTAATATACGATAGATAATCTTTATTAGTCCCCACAGTGGGGAAATGCATCAGCGTTACAGCAGCAGAGAGATACAGAGAGTGAAGTCAAACTATGACAATAAAACATAATCTTAGGGATAAATGAACAAAAATAAAAGGTGGATAAAAAGACCAAAAAAGAAGACAAGCAATGACTTCAGTTTGGATTTTAGGTCTGTGATGGGACCTGCAGGTGACTGAGTTCGTGGGGGCGCAGTTTACTTCTGTTTTGGGCCTTGTTGGTTGAACAGCCTGATGGCAGCGGGGAGGAATGACTACGATACGCTCCCTCTCACATTTGGGGTGAGCTCGGTCACTGAAGGGCTCCCCAATGCCCGCCACTTCTATGTCAAGGTATGGGACAAAAAAGCTATTCTCCAGAATAGACTCACTTACACCCAGGTGTCCTCCCTCCACACACCTGCACTGTGTCAAGAGGACCCCCCAGGACAGAAATGGCTTTCCTAATCAGTTTGTCCTCAGTCCTGCTCCTCTCCCGCTCTAGATGCTGCTTCCCAACAGACTATGCCAAGAAGAGCTGGTGCCACTACAGAGTTTAGAGTTTAAGAAGAGCCCCCGCCTCCGAATGCCCTCAGCCTCCCCCCCCCCCCTCCGCAGGTGTAGCCGGCTGCTGACCCCTCATGTGAAGTGCGTTTATGTTCTCGTCCACTCCAGGTTTTTTGATTGTTTGAGAGGACACCCAGTACTTATAGGACTTCACTGCCCAATGTCCCGGCCCATGGATTGTACCCCGGTTGAGAAGGAGACTGTGCTTACGAAAGTCCATCACCATCTCTTGTCTTCCCCAGCATTAATCCTAGGGGTTCGCTGGACCAGTCCACAAATGTTCCGGATCAGTTCTTGACTCCCTGTCGTTCTCACCTGTATGAGGCCGTCTATTGCAGAGTCATCAGAGAACTTCTGAGGTAGCAGCTACATGAATTTCCCTGAAGTCTGCTGTGTACATGTGAAGAGGAGGGAGCCAGAACCCCATGTAACCTTGAGGTGGCACCTGTACTACCTCATCACAGTATCCGACACACACTCTGGGCTCTCACATATTGGTCGGTTTGTGAGGTAGTCTAGGATCCACTAGAGAGTGGTGGTCCACTCCAGCCAGATCCAGTTTGTCTCTTAGTAGCCCCTGGCTGTATATTATTGCAGCACTGGAGAATCAAAGAACATTATCTCACAGTGTTCCCAGGTTTCTCCAAGTGATAAGGTTCGATGTCAGTAGGTGATGATGCATCATCTACACCACTCCTGGCCGATAAGCAACTGTCTGGCGTCCATAGATGAGCTCACTAGAGGTCTGCGATATTTAGAACCCCTCTCGAAGACCTTCATCAAATGGGATGTTAAGCAACCGTCTGTAGTGTTGAGGTCCGATGTGAAGTGTTTTGGAACTGGTACCACACAAGATTTTTTTCACAGTTGTGGTACCTCCAACTCCAGTCTCATGGTGAACAATGTGCAATGATACCACAAAGCTGATCACCACCAGGTCTTGATTAATCTTGCACTGCTACCAATCTTGTCCTGTAGCCTTGCCCACTTTGAGTCTTTTCAGCTCTTTTCCTCACCTGGGCACTTGTAAGGATCAAATTGTAGCCTGATGACTGACAGCTGTGACTGATCTGTGATGAGGGCTAACAGCAGGGATCTAGTGGGGGAGACATTTGAGCTGTGGGGAGACACTAGAATGGGTTCCTGATGACATGGACTTGGGTCTCAGGAGGGAACCTTTTGGGTGGAGAGCAGTGTGTGATCAAACCTTGAAGAAAGATAAGTTTCATTAACACGCCTTATCTGCTGTAACTGAGATACAGCTGTCTGTGGATCAGATCTTGATTTGAGCTTTTCCACACCCACTGATGTTTTTCTGTTGGCATCGCCTCCTCTATCTTCCTCTTGTATCTTGATTTCCCCTCCCTTATCTGTCGCCTCAGCTCCTTTGACAATCCTCAGGTTTTCCCGGTCACCTAATCTAAAAATCTCTTTTTCCTTTAAGAAGAGCTTTTTATATCGGGTTAACCAGGTTTTTGTTGTTAGAGAACACCTCACCATTTTTGTGGGTACCGTGTTCTCTGTACAGAAGTTAATATATTCGTTCTGCAGCGTGTTAGCCATCAATGTCACCCCATAAAAAATAATCCTGCAGGACTTCCCATACGTTGTATTGAAACAATCCCTCAAGCCCTTTCAGCCTACGCAGACCATATCCTCTGCTGTGCGTAAGTACTGGTTCTCTCTGTACCAGTGGGTATGTACACAGGGCATAGGTGCACAATGTTTTGACTGCTCTTCCCAATGGAGGTTGGGCTGATGACTTATTGCCTCCTTTATGTTGGCCAAAAAGAGGTCCAGTGTTTATTTCCCTTGTGTTTGCACAGGATACTCCTGTGTGAAATTTTGACCAGCAGATGTTGGACAGTTGGTTAAAATCTCCAGACACCAGAAGAGGGCCTGGGGTGCAGTTGTCTGCAGGCCGTCTCAGCTCAGATTGTAGGACGTCACAGGCAGTAATCACATCCCAGAGGGCACATAAGCAGCTAATGCCAATGACATGGGATAGTTCCCTTGCAGATAAAAAGGTCTCATACTCATATCACAGTTCAATGTCTTTAAGCAAGTTTTGCTCCTTAATCGTATTTGCCTAGGGTCCACCATCTGTCATCACAAATATTGCCAGCCCTCCTCCTATCCTCTTAACTGGCATCCTGTCCTGTCTGCGCGAAAATGTAAAACCGCCCAGGAGACAAGTGTGTCCGGAGTAAGTCCAGTACGCAGTCTCTGTAACGCATCAATGCTGACTCCCTAAACTCCTGTTGAATACCGGGTCATCGCCGACATTCTTCCATCTATTTGAAGAGATCTTAGTTGCCCATCTGACGGAGGGTGAACAGGTCTATGACGTCTCCTCCTGGCTTCTCCGAAGAGCTCCATCCCTACAACCTCGTCTCCTTCTTTTCCTCATTCTGGAATGTCCGGTCCTGATGCAATTCTGCCCTGATGTGTCACTGACTCCAGCAGCTTTCCTATGTCGACTATAGACCCTCGCCATAGTTCAATCTCTCTTATTAGAGGGTAATAAGAATAATAAAGAAAAAAGAGATAACTCATAGGTTGAGCAGGAGCTCTGTAACAATTTTATAATAGGATAGACTAGAGTATTTAGTAATAGTTTTCCTTATTTCCTCTAGAGAAGGGAGTGGATCCATACAAGTGATGATTATATCATCAGCATATAGCCCTATCACATGCTCTGAATCTCTGCTTTTGATCCCATGAATGCCTGGATTTCTTCTTATGGCTTGGGCTAGTGGTTCCATCATTAAGTTAAAAATCAATGGAGATAGAGGACATCCCTGCCTCACTCCATTTGATATAGAGAACTTTTTCGAAGTAAGTCCCATTCCAGACACATATGCTTTCGGGCAAGAGTATAGGGACATTATTAATCCCAAAAATATGGAGGAGAAACCCTTTTTAAAATTTATATTTTTACTATTTTTCAGACTCCCTAGGGTACGCTAACCCTAGGTTGTCTGATCGATCCTATCATATACTGCCATACTAAGGTATGGCAGTATATGGGATTTCCCTTCTCATTCATTACAATGTGCTGATCACTCATCGTAATGAAGGGGTTAAACCAGGGTTCCCCAAACTACAACCCGTGGCCACATGCAGCCAGCGGACCATTTCGATCCGGCCCCTGACACGTGCCGCGCCAGCGCTGGGCATCGCAGCCTTCGACAGTCGGGCAGGAGCCTCCGCCCATCCAGACAGGAAGCACCTGCCCGTCACTGTATAGTGCTCGATGCGGCCGGAAACGGACGCTCAAGCACTATTACTCGCGCCATGAAGATAGAAGACGCGCGCAGTGATTGTGGCGGCCGGGGACCAATAGTTACTTATGAGGGGCAGCTTAGGAAATAATTAATTATGAGTGGCAGCATAGGAAATAATTAATTATCAGTGGTAGAGGCTCCCCACGCGTATCGTCGTCCTAGGACGACTTCCTCAGGGGTAAGTAACCATCTAATGTTGCGCTCACCTTAAATATGCTCCCCAAGCAGTGCCAGACCCTATATGTTTTTTAACAGAATATGTTTTAAGAAAATGCCTATTTATTTATTTAAAAAGATTCTGTTAGTTTACCATGTACTAAACCATGTTTATTTACTGTCTAAATCCATAATTATCCTCATTTCCTTCCCTACCTGTCACAGAACAAAACAACTCGGACCTGAAGAAGGGGAAATTCCCCCCGAAACGCGTAGTCCATATTTTTTTTAATCCCAATATATATGTTACTTGAGCATTTGTGAAATAAATATTTTGTTGAGAAATTTACTAAAAACATGCACTTATTCTGTCAACATTGTGTATTATAAATAGCAGCACAATACCTCATTTGGGTACCCACACTATATCTTGGGCACACACCGTCGGCTTTTGGTATGGACCTGCATTTGGTGCTAGTTGCCGGTGGCTGTTTTCTGCAATATGCAGCAAATGCCAACCGGCTATGGAGACGGCTGAAATAATTAATGGTGGGGGGCAGTATATGAAATAATTAATAGTGGAGGGCAGCATATGAAATAATTAATGTTGGGGGGCAGCATATGAAATAATTAATGGTGGAGGGCAGCATATGAAATAATTAATGGTGGGGGGCATTATATGAAATAATTAATGGTGGGGGGCAGCATAGGAAATAATTAGTGTTGGGGGGCAGCATTGAAAATAATTAATGGTGAGGGCAGCATAGGAAATAATTAATGGTGGGGGTATAGGAAATAATTAATTATGAGGGGCAGTCTAGTAATTAATGCGGGGAGGCATATTCAATAATTAATGGAGAGGGGTCCCAGTATATTTAATAATTAATTAAATAATAATTAATTGGGCCAATATATAAAATAGTTTGCAAGGGGGTGCAGTATATGAAATAATTAATTGAGGGGGTTCTAGTGTATTATGGATGCGGTCACATGTACCGCTATTTATTTTTAAACTTTAGTCCGGCCCTCCAATGGTCTGAGGGGGACAGTGAACGGCCCCCCATGTAAAAAGTTTTGGGACCCCTGATCTAGGTATTATTGTGCATTATTCACTGACAGCAGTACATTTACAATCAAGGAAATCACTGATAAAAGCATCTTTATGATCCAGGTATTGCTGCACATTATTCACTCAAAGCAGCACCTTTACTTTGTAGGTGTTACTGCGCACTAGTCACTGCAGAGTCTAGCCCAGCCAGCCACAAACATGCCTACAGATAACATACCTGTGGTTAGAGATGGGCTTTTGTGACCGCCCACCTCAGCTGTCCCTGTACTCCATCCTGGGAATTAGAGGACTTCAATCTTTCCCTCCAGACCCTTAACCTCATTCCTACTGACGCAACACCAGTAAGTAGGTCAGTCATAACGGGTAATTTTACCCACCCTAACTCAAGCAAGACAAAGGATTGCACAAAAGTGGCTCAATAAGATAAATCCAAACATTATAAATTTTATTAGGCAACAAACCAGAAGAATAGGACATACATTTAAAAGCATTTAAAAAGTATATATACAAACAGTACCCAAGCGGAGACCCAGGTATGGGTCAACGCTAAATACTACTGTCCAAACACTTGATAATGCCTATCAGCCTCCCTCAAGGTACACAATACAAAAAAATGGACCCAAATAGGTACAATTAAACAATGCTGCCTGTCTCCAAATGTGCAATATGTAATTCGGTGATGAAAGCTGGTATCACTCAAATGATCTGTTGTAAAGACTGTAATGAACAAAGTGCTAGTGCAAAGCCCGTATAACAAATACAAATGTGAAAAAAGTGCTGAGTGCTGAAAAATGCAATTCAGAATGCGATCCCAGAGTAACAAAACCAAGTAAGGTGACTACAATACCAAGCTCATATTGTGAGGGTCAAGATAATGATTATATGTCCATGATAATTACCTGCTTCATGATTGTATACATGTGCCCTTTGCCCTATATATTTTGTACTCTGTTTGTTATGAAATACAGAGCTTTTTCCTTAAACCAGTTTTAACCAGATATATAGCTGTCAGCGAAACTCACAGTGTTTGATCAAAAGCAGAGTGCTTAAGATGGCACCGCATGCCGGACGATCCAACGGTGGCGATTTCCGTAGACAACATACATTGGAAATTCCCCTGGCATAGCAACCAAGGCCTAGTTTTGAGGACCAAAAAGCAATTGTACCAATTGTAATGATTCTAATGTATGTAACCACGCCTCTTTGTATGAATATAAAAAGTTGTGTATCAGGAAATAAAAGTTCAGTTCTCTTTTCTGCATGGCGAGTTAAGAGCATGAGCTAAGACTAAAACAGAACTTGAATGTCTTTTCTTACTATGTGCACACATGCTCCACTAATTTGGAGTGTCTGAGAGAAGAGAGTATTGTCGATTTATGGCCCTCACAATATGGAGTGGGCATACGGGTGGGGGGAAGTTGGAACAGGGGTAGAGGCTCCCCACGCGTATCGTCGTCCTAGGACGACTTCCTCAGGGGTAAGTAACCATCTAATGTTGCGCTCACCTTAAATATGCTCCCCAAGCAGTGCCAGACCCTATATGTTTTTTTAACAAAATATGTTTTAAGAAAATGCCTATTTATTTATTTATTTAAAAAGATTCTGTTAGTTTACCATGTACTAAACCATGTTTATTTACTGTCTAAATCCATAATTATCCTCATTTCCATCCCTACCTGTCACAGAACAAAACAACTCGGACCTGAAGAAGGGGAAATTCCCCCCGAAACGCGTAGTCCATATTTTTTTTTATCCCAATATATATGTTACTTGAGCATTTGTGAAATAAATATTTTGTTGAGAAATTTACTAAAAACATGCACTTATTCTGTCAACATTGTGTATTATAAATAGCAGCACAATACCTCATTTGGGTACCCATACTATATCTTAGGCACACACCGTCGGCTTTTGGTATGGACCTGCATTTGGTGCTGGTTGCCGGTGGGTGTTTTCTGCAATATGCAGCAAATGCCAACCGGCTATGGAGACGGCTCAATCCCAATAATGATATTTATTACCTCTGGTGTTCATGTCCCTGGTGTAGTGGTGCTTATAATGGTTATGAACATGGATGCCTTCTTTTTAATTATGTAAAAAAAAATAATTTTTATGATTAAGGCCAGTACGGTGGCCAGTATGGTGTCCAAATTGAATAACCAGTATGACTCTCGGTTCCCCAAAATGGAGTATGTATCCCCTCTCTCACTAATATTTTAATTTTCTCTATGCAAGATTTTGTATGAAATCTTTTAATGCTCCTGAGAGACTGCGACCCTCTGGTTTGTTGATATCTTGTAAATGTTCCAGAAATCCAGTTTTAAAACATCGCCCAGTTTGTCCCACATACAGTACATGAGATTGCATATTATGCATTCAATACCATATATGACATGTTGTTTTTCCTTCTGGCTATCCCAAAATATGTTGGTTTTTGTTAACAAAAGTGTAGATCCCTAATACTTCTGTTTTAGTAATGAGGGAGACAGAATGTTGCCCAGAGTACACCCTTTATGTGGTACTATTCTTACCCCTGCATTTAAGATTTTTTTCTAAAGAAACATCTTGGGTTTATGAGAGATCGGTCCTCTCAGACTAATCTGATTGGCTTCTACAAGGAAGTAAGTTCCAGACTGGATCTGCGGGACGCTGTAGATATTGTATATCTGGACTTTTCAAAGGCATTTGACACCGTGCCGCATAAAAGGTTGGTACATAAAATGAGACTGCTGGGACTAGGGGAACATCTGTGCATTTGGGTAAGTAATTGTCCTAGTGATAGAAAACAGAGGGTCATCATCAATGGCACATTCACAGATTGGGTTGACGTTACCAGTGGAGTGCCACAGGAGTCAGTATTGGGGCCACTTCTTTTTAATATTTTTATTAATGACCTTGTAGTGGGTTTACACAGTCAAGTTTCAATATTTGCAGATGATACTAAGCTGTGTAAAGTAAAAGCTAACAGGATCACCAAAAAGTAATGCTTATAATTTAAGAATTGGGATACCGAGTGAGTCAGCCTCTTCACACGGATGTGCTTCCCATCCAGCACCCCGATTCAGTTGGAAACTGTACTGATTCCTGAAACTCACAGCAATCTGGATCCAGTCATGAGCAGCTTAGGTATCACTGCAGCTCTCAGTCGCTCCCACATCACTTAGAGGGTTGTTTGCACAATCGTTGAAATGGAAGAAGATTGCAGGTCTGACAGAAGAGGGTCAACGTGGGTATAGGCATCTGAACATAGCCATGAAACTTGTTCGATTGCCGGCACATGTCAGCATGCAGGTTCCTGAAGTGACCCTTCCTAGATTGTTTGGCGACAATTGGATGAATCCAAAACTGCCTGGTCCTCTTCAGTTCCTATTCAAGTCTAAATGAATGCTTTCCAAGGTTCTGAGGTATGACACAGTCAGGTCAGGTGCCGAAATTTGGGGTTGGTTAAGCTAGTGACATCTTTTGCCAGCCCACTGTATTCTGTACAGAATACTGTGAAAATACGTAAGGGCTACATATAGTTGTTATACAGTCTGTATTTGTGACCAGAATACAACTGCAATTACAGGACAGAAAGTGCTTATAGCCCCCTGTAGTATACGGCCTGCCCTCCTGTAGTGCACAACCAGATTTCCCCTTGTAGTATACAGCCAGCCCACCCAGCACTTAAAATTATATACTCACCCTCCGGCTGCCCGATGCTCATTGCGGCTCCCTGATGTCGGTGCGGCTCCTCTTCTGTCTTCCCCGTGGCTCCTCTTCAGTCTTCGGTCTTCTGTAACAGCCGGGAGAGGCGCGTCCACGCGCTCTGCCGGCAGGCACATATAACAGCCGGGAGAGGCGCGTCCACGCGCTCTGCCGGCAGGCACATAGTGTGACGCAGCCGCTGCTGACGTCATAGTATGCACCGGCCTGAAGATAACCGCATCTATGCCGGCTGTTACCGAAGACAAAAGAGGAGCCGCGCCTACATTGGGGAGCCGCGCAAAGCATCGGGGCCGCCGGAGGGGGAGTATTTAAGTTTATTTTTTTAAATTGACTCGTGTATAAACCTCGTGAGGTTTTTCAGCACATTTTTTGTGCTGAAAAACTTGGCTTATACACTAACAGCCGGGAGAGGCGCGTCCACGCGCTCTGCCGGCAGGCACATACTGTGACGCAGCCGCTGCTGACGTCATAGTATACACCGGCCTGAAGATAACCGCATCTATGCCGGCTGTTACCGAAGACAAAAGAGAAGCCGCGCCTACATTGGGGAGCCGCGCAAAGCATTGGGGCCGCCGGAGGGGGAGTATTTAAGTTTATTTTTTTAAATTGACTCATGTATAAACCTCGTGAGGTTTTTCAGCACATTTTTTGTGCTGAAAAACTTGGCTTATACACAATTATATACGGTACTTTAAAATCCTTAATCTTAAAAGAAAAACTTTTTAAAAAAACAGCTAGTAAAAAAAAACTCAGGAGTAAATTGGAGGGGCTGTGTGATACAAGAACACCAATTCTGTAATATAAATGTATTTTTTTAATATATGTTTAAAAAAATATCTCCACAGCCAATACTTAAAATGACTGTAGTACTGTATAGTCTAAATAGAGCTTTCTTGAGATAACAAAAGCTCAATTTTCAGATTTCCTTTCAGAACTTGAGATCAAGTTCTTCAAATTTAACTGTATCTGGGTAGGTTAGAAAACACAGGATATTTTCCTTATGGAATTGTAAAAATCTGTTACTTAAATATACATGCAAATGTACATACTATACATACATATAAAACATACTTTGCAGCTGCTACGATGTTAATAAATCCATAATAGATTTCCTGATGGCTGGTAGGATTACAAATGTTAATGAAAATGTTTTCAAATGCATTTTTAGATTAGAAAAATATCTGCCCATTTTCATGGTCTTACATATCACAAAATTTATTTTCTGCTGTTTCCCATGTACACTTTGTAGTTATTTGCTCAGTACATTGATCTGTTGTGTAAAATCTGTGAGGCTGGTAACCAAGGACATA